>JANUWF010001937.1:3320000-3425000 GCA_026120185.1 Voacanga thouarsii
TGTAACACCTTCGCTAATTAGCGAGGGTTTTGTGATGATTTTACTAATTTTTTTTTTAAAAATTATTCTTAAGCCGTCGCAAATTTGTGAGGGTTTTGCGATGGTTTTTTTAAAAATTTTTTAAAAATTAAATTTATTGTCGGACTGTCGCAAATCTATCGCAATTTGCGAGGGTTTTGCGACGATTTTATAAATTTTTTTAAAAAAAATTATTATTAAGCCGTCGCAAAATCGTCCCTAATTTGCGTGGGTTTTGCGACTGTTCTTTTAAAAATTTTATAAAAATTAAATTTATTACTGGGCTGTCGCAAATCCATCGTTATTAGTGTCGCAAATCCATCGTTATTAGTGAGGGTTTTCAAAGAGTCGCAAAACTGTCACTAATTAGCGAGGGTTTTGCAATAATTTTATTAAATTTAGTTTTTAAAACAATTATTATTAAGCCGCCGCAAAACCGTCGCTAATTTGTGAGGATTTTGCGACGGTTCTTTTAAAAATTAAATTTACTATCGGACCGTTGCAAATCCATCGCAATTTGCGAGGATTTTTTGAGGCATTGCAAAATCGTCGCTAATTAACGAGGTTTTTGCGACGATTTTTTTAAAATTTTTTTAAAGAAAATTTTATTATTAAGTCGTCACAAAATCGTCGCTAATTTGCGAGGATTTTGCGACGGTTCTTTTTAAAAAATTAAATTTATTATCGGGCCGTTGCAAATCTATTGCAATTAGCGAAGGTTTTCTAGTTATCACAAAATCGTCACTAATTAGCAAGGGTTTTGTGATGATTTTATTATTATTTTTTTAAAAATTTATTATTAAGCTGTCGCAAAACTGTCACAAATTTGTGTGGGTTTTGTGACAGTTTTTTTAAAAAAAAATTTAAAAATTAAATTTCTTATCGAACCGTCGTAATTTGTAAGGGTTTTTTGAGGCCTCGCAAAACTGTCACTAATTAGCGAAGGTTTTGCGACGATTTTATTAAAAAAAATTTAAAATTTTTTTTTATTAAGCCGTTGCAAATTTGCGATGGTTTTGCGAGGGTTCTTTTAATTTTTTTTTTTTAAAAAATTTATTATCGGACCGTCGCAATTTGTAAGGGTTTTGCGAGGCGTCGCAAAACCATCGCTAATTAGCGAGGATTTTGTGACGATTTTTTTTTTTTAAAGAAAAATTTATTATTAAGTCGTCGCAAAATCTCGCTAATTTGCGAGGGTTTTGTGACGGTTCTTTTAAAAATTTTTAAAAAATAAAATTTATTATTGAGTCGTCGTAATTAGTAAAGGTTTTGCGAGGCATCGCAAAATCGTCGCTAATTAGCGAGAGTTTTGCAACGATTTTATTAAATTTTTTTTTAAAAAATTAATTATCAAGCCGTGGCAAAATCGTCACTAATTTGCGAGGACTTTGCGATGATTTTTTTGAGCCGTCGCAATTAGTGAGGGTTTTACTATAGCTGTCGCAAATAGTGACGATTTTCATTACTGTCGCAAAGCCGTCACAAATTTTTCGTCGTAAAATCTATTTTTTTTCCATATGTTTCCTAAAAAAATTGAGAAAATAAATAGAGTTACAATTAAATTTGAAAAAAAAAGAGAGATTTAATATAAATAACTACTAATTGTGATAACTCTAGCATGATTGGATAGTTTGGATTGATAGATAATTGAGACTCGTGAGAGATTTGAAAGAATATGGAGAAAGTTTTGGTGGGAAAGAAAATAAAATGACGTATTTAAAGATACAAAGGCGAAGGGCGGCGGCGGGCAGGTAACCTTTTTGGCTCTACGGTGGAGTTTTTAATTTTTTTTTCTCGTAACATGTGCCAGCTTATGTATTGGAAGTTGACATGCGTAATATATTAAAACTTATAGGAAATTGACAATTCAAATGATTAAAAAAAATTGTGCCATGGTTGGGTCCTGAATTATACAATTCGTATATAGAAATTGTGTTACTATTTATAAATAATAGTCACAATATAATGAATAATAGCATAGTTTGATTGAAAAAAATAATCACGTTATATAAAAATAGTCACAATTTGATTAGTATCACTTACGATTGAATGAACAATAATCACGATTTGATCAACAAATTTCTACTTCGCAAAAATATATTGTTTAACTAAAAAAATGTTTCACACGCGAACACTCTACATACCATTTAAATTTCACCTTATTTAATTTCGGTTATTGATTGGCTAGAATATGTAGCCTAACTTTCATAGTAAGATTTGTTTGGTAACTCAATTAAGTATTTAAAATTAATTATTTATTTATTTATTTTATTAAGTATGTTTGATAATAAATAATACTAAATACTTAATTAATTAAGTATGTTTGACAATAGATTTTTATTATTATTTAATTTATTAAAATGTTTTAAAATTCTATTATAAATTCAAGTAAATTAAAAATTATTTAAATTTAAAATTTAAATATATTAAATATTCTTCTAATTATTAATATTTTTATATTTAATTTAAATTATTATGAAATATAACGTAAAAATAAATTATAATTAATTCAAACTTCACAATTTAATAATTAAATATTCAAATTATACAGTATTCAATTTTCAATTTTATCAAATCTAACCCTTACTCTGATTTAAGGTTTCCAATCGTGATATTGTTGACCAGTTTGGTTGCTCTGCTTGCTAAATCCCTATCACGCCTACGTCTAATTTTAACTTTTTATTCTTCAATAGTAAATATCTCAATGTATATCGGACCGTGGTTGGAAACGAGCAGTTATAAGTTCCCAACTGTTGGTTGACAATGAACCAAAATAGCCAACTAAACCTTAACCCTAAAGGCCAATTTATCCGATTGAACCAACGGGCGGTTAATGTTAAGTTGAGGTTGATCAACCGAACAATCGTTGGTTGATATTTTATTTTTATTTTTATTAGATTGGTGTCTGTACGTTACACGAGATAATTTTTATAATGCTTTTTTAAAATTTATCTATAACCAGTGTCAACACCAAACCCCACCCTCTCCAAATAATAATAATAATAATAATAATAATAATAATAATAATAATAATAATAATAATAATAATAATAATAATAATAATAATAATAATAATAATAATAATAATAATAATAATAATAATAATGAATGAAGAAGAAAAAGAGTTGAACTTTTACTTAGATTTTTACCATGGTTTACAATCTAATCTTAAAGCACACTGTACAATAATATCAATTTAGTGAATTGTGTCCTTATTCAGTAACAAATATTTATTGAAGTTTTTTTTTTGACTTTTTATATTTTTAAATTCCTTAAGTTCTCTTATTTTTCTTTCGTTGTACAACAATATCAAATTTTTAAATACTTAAATTTTGTTTCATCTCTTATGTTTTTCTTTCAAGTCCTTCGATCCAAACAACCTCTCATAATTCAAATATACTGATCTTTAGAGTACTTCAAAAATATCAAGCCGTTTTAATTGACTTTTTCTTTTGGCATGGAATTCTAGGGGATGTACTTGAATTGCAACTTTTTTAATAACAATTTATTTGAATTAAAAAAATAAAATTATAAAAATATATAAAATAATTATTTAAATTAATATTTTTAATTAAATTAAATTATTATCCAAGGGCACCTACTTTTTTTTAATAGCGCGGCCCAATAAGCAGTAGTCCGCAACCAAAACAAGCCATGAATCAGGGGACAGATGCACCCTCTTGCCCCCAAAATTTTTTAAAATTCAATTTTAATCTTAATAAAATTAAAAAATTTAAATTGTTTTAAATTTTACCTTTAAACTATAAATTTTTTTTTATAAAAATTATAATATTATCTCTAACATATTCATTCATATAATATTATTCATATCAAAGAACTTGGAAGAAAATAAAGTTCGGGCTATGCCAAATTCCTTGTCACTTTTGATGGGCTTTGGAGTTCTGCACAGGACAACAAACTCTTGAGACTTAACCTTCTTTCCTGGGTAAAATTTTCAAGCTCCCATGAAATTTACACATTTCGATCCCATCATCCAAGACGACCCCGGGCGTTTACTTGATCAGGTCAAATGACCCTCCTCCATGTCTTGACCAACTTCGCACTTCGGGACCCTCATTACAGAACTCTCAATCCCATAGTTCAGTTTGCAGAAATCAAGAAACGAAAGAGGAGAGAGAATGGCCGCGTAGAAGATGTTAGACACTGCTATCGCACTTTTCTTAGTTGGGCTCGTTCTGCTGTCAAATGTGGTGGAATGGGCATCGCGGAGAGCACCGGCGCCTAAAGCAGACTATTCGAATCTGGCATTGACCATGGTCGACTGCTTGTCGTTTATGGCCAGCGGCAACAAGGGTCGTGCTACAGACCGATGCTGAGTGCTTGTGTGAAGAATTCAAGAACAACGCCCGACTGGGATTCACTCTTAACGTAACCAGAATCTCTGATAAAAAGTCCCACCTGTTTATTCAATACCAGTGGTGGAGTTATTATATTATATAATTCTAGTAAGTTTAAAAAGTTGGTATAACAATTAATTCTATCTATTGAATTCAGATAACTCTTATCCGAATTCATTACCCTAATATTAAAAAAAAAAAAAAACCTTCAAAATTTTCAAAAAAAAAAATTCTAAAAATATCTTAAATTCATAGTGCTAAGTGTCAATGGAAGAGTGTCATATATCATAACACGAGACTTCTGCAGCTCTTATTATATATATATATATATATATATATATATATATATATAATATAAATGTAAAAGAAATATAAAAATGATAAAAATAGTAAAAATAAAATAGTTAAGAGTAAAGGATATAAACTTAGTTCGTATTATTTTGTATAGAGGAATTAAAACCCTTATATTTCTTTTACTTTTCAACCCTTTCTTACCTCGATCTTGATGGTTAATGTCACTTTCGATTGTACTTATATTTTCTTTAGCATTTATGTCCAAAATTCAGATAAGTTTGATCATACATTTTCTTATTCACAACATTTGACTCTAATTCAATCATCTATATGCTATTGTGCTTTAAGGGTTTCTAGCACCATTGTTGAGTGAGTTTTACTCAAAATATTTCTTACAATACTAAAAGCTTGTATGCCATAATGTTTCACCTATATCATGCTCTTCAAAAGTGCAAGTTAAGTATAATTAACTTCTGCAGTGAAACTTGAGGATCCTCTTGGTTGTTTTGATCTTTTAATATAAGAATCCTTACTTTGCTAATTCTAGAAGATTAGATGTTGAAACTTCAATATATTTTGAGAAGTTTGAACGAATAGTCCATATCTTAGAGGATTTATGATATAACTCACAAATAATATTCTTTACATTAACAACTATACAAAAAACATCGTGAGGGCATATAAGAAATTGAGTACCATCATCATCATCATCATTCATTACTATTTAAATTTTATACCATTTATACAAGTAGACTAAAGGGTATCACTAGTATATTTATTAAAAACATTACTAACATTAACATATTTTTTAACAATTAAATTGGACAATACACACTAGGCGAATTATAAGTAGCATCATTAAAAGTTTTTAAAAATATTTAAAATACCTTCATAAATATTTCATTACTCAGAAAATAAATGTATTCTGACTGCTTGATTTACTAAAAAAAAACTTATAAGTTCTTTATATGGAAAAGATTTATTTATAACAAATATACTGAATTTAATCTATTTGAAACATTTCTTACAATTGTTTTGGTTATATGTGTGTGTGTATAACATGAAAATATATTCACCCAAAGATAGCTCAATTAAATTTTTGAGACTAAGTTGAGGTAGTATTTGCACTATTATTAAAAGAAATAAAAATTTTATTTACCAAACCATGTTCTTTAAAAATAATAATTAGCATTTGCAAAATTTTTTAATCGGGTGTGGATCATTGAAACACTTATAAGTAATATTTTTTTAATATTTCCATTATTAATTATCTATCGAATGACACATAACACTCATATAAGAATGAGTTTATTATTGATCACTCTAAATATCACTATATAAATAAATTTTATTAGACAAATTCAGGAAATTTTGAATAATTGTTCTTACCATTCCTTTACAATTTTTTAACCGTTTGTACAAGGGTAGTTCAGGGAACACATTTCGTTGCAGGATTTTAAGTATTTTCACAATATTTCTTAAAACCTAATTTTTATCCAAAACTAAATATAAATGCTCAACAATTATCATTTTAACTAAATAATTTTATTTATTTTTTCAAAATATTTAAACAATCAAACACAAGGAAGACTAGAAGTAATAATAGTCAATGACTGAATTAGGGGGGCTGGAGTGGCGCCCACCCCCAACATTTTTAAGAATTTGACATTTTTATAAAGAATTTTAAAAAAAACTTTTAAAATTTTACCTTTCACCTTCCCAAAATTTTTTAAAATTTATAATATTAGCTTGTAATATATATTTCTGTATTGTTGCCCCCCTCCAATTCCAAGTTGCCGGTTCCATCCCTGATAATAGTGTATGTGGTAAGTTGCTATTGTTTCAGATCCAAGCTGACCTTGTAATGATGATATTATTTTATGTGTTGGCCAAATGAACCTTACCCGTTTCGGACTTGAATATATATGATTTGGAAGTTTCAATGCAATAATTACACTTAACTTGTACCTTATTAGATGGTATTGTTACAATATTGAAATATTTAGTAAACGTGTCAATTTCACTTTTTATCCTATTTTTTCATCGTGAGTGTGGTATTAGTTTACTTTGTGTACGAACACTTTCTTGAGTATCGATATAAGGTGGCTGTTAAGTTTCAATCTCATTGTTACTAACTTCTGTCAAATGGGCAATTGCCAAAGTTGAAAATATTGCTTAAAAAAATTACATTAAAGTCCAAGGTGGGTTGATAGTCAGATAAAGTGCTAGATGTCTCTCATTGGAAATGTAGGGCCTAACTAGTACTTATTCTTCTCTTACTCTCAAAACTAGTTGAATGAGATCTTTGATTTTTTTAAAAAAGAAAATAAATATAACAAGAATAATATTTTTAAACTAAAAATAAGAAAAATTGGGAGAAAAGAAACATAAATACCAATTAAATTTTGTGATAATATTGAAATAATTGAGAAAGTAGATATTGGGGAAAAAACGGAGGGAATTTGAAGGGTTATAGAGGGAAGGAGAAGAAAACAGAAAAAAAAAAAAAATCATTGGCCTATTGCAAATATTATTGCCGCATTAAACAACTAAGATTGCAATGGCCATAAATTCAAATGGCCCAATTTGAAATGGGCCACAAATCCAGGCGGTTTACCGCTGGTGTGTAGGCTTGTCAATGGGTCGGATCTAGTCGGACTTGACTCGACCTATTTACCTGTTTAATTTATATAATTATGTTCAGATTTGGATATTATAAATTTGAATTTGATTATCTATTTATAAAAAAGTAACTAATTTTTTCATATCAAATATACAAAATAAACTCATAAATAAAAATTAACAAAAATTTTAAAATTTCAAACCGTGCAAAGCACAGGCATCCAAACTAGTATTAAGGAAGGTAGTAGCGGTCTTTACCTCGAAAACTTGGAGACATAAATTCAAATACTTACAGGTGTTTTTTTTATTTATTTAATCCAACTTTACATTTCATACTCCCGATCTAAAGGCATCCTTCATGGAACTATGTGCCTGGTGAAATCCCTGGTTAAACTCGACAAAAATGATGTAAAAAAGTATTAAAAAAAAAAAGGAAAACACACAATTCAAAAACTTGATTCTTCATTAAAGTGGCAATATTATACCAGGAAACACACACAATTCAAAAACTTGAAAAATCTGCAATTTTTCGGTGATTTCAATCTTTTCTCAACTTAGCTACAATTACATTATTCTCCTGCTAATAATATATGGCATGAATATAATAATTCATTTGGGCAAAAATTCTATACGAAAGAAAGAATCAAATCACATTAGCTAGCTTACTCTATATAATAAAAAAATAAAATTAGAGGTACCTAAATTGTATATATTCTTAACATAGATGTTTTTCTAAGTATTAGTGCGTACAAAAACGAAGAATATAATAATATTGACGTGCCTTTTTGTTTCTTCCCCAACTAATTATAGTTGTCAAAATTACGTTTTGGATAAAAATTATGTTTTAATAAATATTGACAAATACTTTAAATTCTATTATAAAACATGTTTCCTGAACTACCCTTACACATACATTTAAAAATTGTATAGAAATAATAAAACAATTAATTTAAATTTTTTTGAATTTGTCTATAAAATTTCTTTATATAGTGATATTTAGATTGATCATTGATAAACTCATTCCTATATGAGTGTTACGTGTCATTCAATAGATAATGGTTGATATATTAAAAAATTACTTACTTGTAATCGTTTTAATTATCTACACTCGATTGAAAATATTTATTAAATATTAATTAGTATTTTAAAAGAACATGATTTGGTAAATAATTTTTATTTCTTTTGATAATAGTAATACTAATACAAATACTAGAACATAATAATTTTAAAATCTTAACTCTTTGTATTTGATTTAATTACCAATTAAAAGTTTAAGAATGATGCTAGGATTCTCTCAATTTATTTATCATTTCATTATAACTCTTTGTATTAACTAGTTGACGCATTCACGCTACGCGTGGAAATTTTGTCCGATTATTAATTACTTTTTTCGTCTTTATTTATCTGTCACAATTGAAAAGTTGTAATGTTCCTTTTTATCTATCACATTGAAAAAAATTAAGTGTCATTAATGTTAGTTTTACTCCTATACCCTTATATTATATAGTTTTGGAAAATAAAAGTGTAATAACTTTCCAAAGAGAATAGAGCAAACAAAGTAAGAAAACAGTTGTGAAGAACATTAAATCTAAGGGTAATTTTGAAATATATAAACAAAATTGTATAAATTTGAGACTAACTCATTTTTCTTTAAATGTGTAAAGTAATTAAATGTGATAGATAAATAAAGACAGGGGATTATCTTTTTTTAAAAATTAATAACTTTGTAAACACAAAAATTTCGTCCAATAATTGATTTCGTAAACTTATGTACACTGATTGAATAGTTCGTATGTCCAATCTTTCAATCTCATTCGATGTCAATTGTTACTTCAAAACACAAATACAATTATTCTAATCATGAAAATAAAATGTTACAATACAATTAAGTTTCTTACAAATTAAAAATTCATACTTGTAATAAATATATTAATTTTTTGGTATGAATCATAAGTTCATGATCACCTGACATGAGAATCCCAATTTGAGTCAATCCTTCAATTTCTCCTAGACATAACAAAACCCTAAAACTACAGCTATTAATCTTGTCATTAGTTAAGAGCCACTATATAAAATAAGGTAAACCAATTACAGTTTTAGAACATGCATACATGTCTAAAGAAGTCATATCATTGGAAAAGAAATACTAAAATTTTCTTGTTTATCACAACAAAAGACTCTATTTTGCTCCAAAAAAAATAAACACAAAGGACTTTATTCTACCCAATTTTAATTATAAAACAGCCTTCACAAATTGTTAAAATCTATTAAAAAGAAAGACACACCCCATCAAATCCAAAAAAAAAAAAAAAAAACCCTAAAACTATAACTATTTATCATGTCTTCAGTTAACAACCACCATATAAAATCAAGTAAATCAATTACATTATTAGAACATGCATACATATATATATGTTGGTATTATTCCCTAGAATCAAACGATATATGATGTATTTTGCACACATTAATTAAAAGACTTTTTTATCTTTCAATTTTCATTTGTTATTTTATATGTGTATAAAACTGATAGATAAAGTTCTAAGTGTAACACACAGTGTTAAGGAAATCATGGTAGAGATCATGATATGAGATTCCTACTATAAACTATATAGTGTTTGCGCTAAAATTATTCCTGGTCATAATATTAATAAGACGGGACATTATTAATGCGTAAAGATTAGCACATGTTATACTTCTTGACCCGATCAAGTGGTGGTTTCCACATCTATAAGTATAGGGATACTTAAAGTTAATATATGGATGCTTGTTGAAGCAACAAGTACATTAGATGACCTAATTATGAGATAATCACATGTATAACTATTTAGTGCCAATGAAAGAATCTTATTATAGTAGATGTGCAAGTATCCTTAGATTTGAGATCTCCAAATTACTTTATTTGTCAATTGCTATACTTTGATTTCAATCCTCGAAGTCTCATCGAAGACTACCCATATAGGATGGACATTGGGTGCAAATGAAACATATGAAAGTAGTTGAAAGGGTCAACAAAAGATTCATCACTCCTAATAGTAGGGGAGTATAACTCACAGTCTCTTGTAGGGAATCATTGATCAAGAAGTTCTTGGCCAAAGTGACTATGCGATGAAAATAGTTCCAAGATAATACACATAATGGGTAATGGATTCCGGGAACAAGTACTAAAGCATTTAGGTTAGAATTAATAATATTCTAAAGAGAGTTAACACTAATTTCATGTTCCAAACTGGATGAGATATAGTATGATGAAGAGAGTTTATTATACTGGTATTTACTATTGAAAGATTCATGTCAAGCCATTTAACTTTCTGTACTTTTGGGTGGTCATGATACATTATTAGATACCACTCTTGATCATCTTACGATGAATTTATTAATTAGAGAATTAATAAATCAATCCAAATTATTGAGGATTACTAATACTGCAATTTGTAAGATTAGTTTATATTTTGCTGCCAATTGATTAGAAAACCTACTAGGCCATACAAAATAGAGGATTTAATACTCAAGATAGTCACTTTATCTTATAGGTAATTTATAAAGTGTTTATAATTTGAGGGTTTTAAGTGCAATTATTTGCGTAACCCTAAGCCCCATAAGTGACTATAACTAGCTCACTTAAGGGGTTGGTTGCCACTAAGGAGAAGTTTTGGAAAATCATTTTCACAGAACCTTAACTTCTGGTCATCCACTATTACTTCCGAAAATTAACCCCCAGTTGTAGTTAAGCCTACTAGCACTAGCTAACAAAGTTTTGCTTAAGTACCACCCTCGTGTGGATACTACTAGAGTCGTCCTTGCACTTGGAACATGGTGGTTGATTAAGAACAACACAAGAGAAGGAAGATCAGTAGAGCCGAACTTTGTTGCGGATTTGAGTTGTCTGTGGTTTTGTGAAACATTAGGAACATTGATCGTGCATCAGTGTTTTGTAGCGGATTGTGATGTTCCCTTCATTGAGAAGCTGCAAAGATTTGAAAGGTAAACAATCCCTACCATCTCTGATCCATTTTATTTACGTATGAATGATTCTCGAGTTTGGGTTTTTATTTCCGTTCTTTCGAAATAGCTTCCACTACAGTATTGTTCATGCCGAAAAAACCCAACAATACGAAGAATTTATATTACTAGAAAAGAAATACTAAATCTAAGTGGTTTATAAAAAGAAAAAAGATTGTATTTTGCACAAAAAACAATAAACACAAAAGGAGGATTATGGAGCTTTAGGGCTTTTCTTGGCCAGCAGTATCCTAAATCTAAGCTTTGATGACTTTCCTATCTTTAAGACTTCTAGTGACAAATTCAACACCAGCAGTAGACTTGGATTCAAGATTAAACCCATTCCATGTAAAGCTTGAAAGCATATTAGATTTGACCACCCAAAAATTACCTATTAAAACCAACTCGAACAAGTAGTTATATTCATCTTTTGGTTTGTACCGTGCGATAGTCATGGCAACATAAGGGTTGAACTACCTTCTTTTCAAAGAATAAGAAAAGTTTCAACAATTTTCCTAGAGCAAATTTTTTTTTCCAACCACATATTTCAAAATCTTGCCCTTAGCTTGGATACCTATTGCATTTATGAGGTAACTATAATAACACAAACATATATGCACATACATAAAAACAAATTAAGCAGTTTATCATCCATCCCCCCTGTCAGCTTGAACAAGAATATTTGATAAACTCTATGAAAAGAACATTGTTTTACTTAAAGGCATTTGATAATGATGGGATCAACACTAGCAAGCATTTCTCTTGGAAATTCTTCATTTGTTCTCGAAGCAAATTTATCCTCTGTTCCAAGAAAATATGGTAGTTTTTGAGAAGATTTTTGACAACTAATTAAATAGGAAGGCCATTGTATTCAAGGAAAGTATATAACTTTGATAATAGATGGTGTTATAAATTTGAAAAGTCCCTCCCCATTACTTCAAAAAATTTCTTTGAGCAACTCCAAGGGAATATTTTCAATAATATTTTTCATCAAACACCTGGTAGTTTAATTCGTCCTTTGTAAAATTTAAGAAAATATTATTAGTTATCAAATTCATTAGGAGTGTAATCACATAGAGCTTGAAGCTTAGGGAGAAGGAAAATATGCCTCTTGTTTAAAAACTTATGCATTCTATTCATGGATGTACATCCATTTTGTAGATGACCACTTGTTTCCTTTGATTACAGGATAACCACCTATAGAAAGACGTTATCTTAGATTTAATTTGATAACATTGTTTTGAATATCGAATGGCAGGTTAAATGTAGGGGCAAGTTTCTTGGGTGGAACTGAAGTAAGATTATGCTAAAATTTATCTACATAACTTACCGTGTAAACTTGAAAGATCAAAAGCAACATCAGGCTTCATGCTCTAGAAAAGTAAAGGATCACCCATCTTTGGTTTTACAGAAAGTTCTCTTTGTCCATATTTGGATAGCTCACAACACTAATATTTCCCTTGGCTGCACGGAAAACTATTTCTTACCCTCTTTAACATCTGAAATGTACATAACGTGACATAGAATGTTAATTAGAGCAGCTAATTAAAAGCAACTACTATGCACAAAACCTAAGAAGAAAGATTTACCCACAAGTACATAAGAACGGTAACTATTCGTTGACCACCATTCTGAGTGTTAAACTCATCAAGAAAGTAATCATAGTGAGGCTCCTACTTCTAACTCACCTCATAATGAAGAACTTAAAGTCCCTCCCTATGCGCTGCATATAGCAAAATTAGCTACTAAAATTAACAAGTTTGCAGAAATGTATGTAGGATCTCAAGTTCAACTTATTATTGTCATAGAAAAGAATAGAAAAAGCGGACTTGCATGTTAGTGTAAGGAAGAAAAACATAGTTTAGAAAAGATTTCATATTTTTTCCATATCCATTACATTAAAATCAGCTTCAAGCATGTAAAATATCAGTGCAGATAAACACCATTGAAGGAGGTAATGGATATAAATCAAATATTGAAGCCAAACAATAACAGTCATGTAATTGTACCAAAAATAGTAAGCTAAGATATATGTATAGAAGTGGAGCATAAAATAAGAGAAGATAAAGATAGTCATTGAGGATAAGCATGTAGACAAAAGAGTTCTAAGGAGCAAAAAATTGAGGAAGTCCAACACCACGAAACTAATTATGGGGGAGAGGGAAAAAAAAAGTCATGAATAATAAGTTACTATTAACAATTCAAAAATCGTATATAAAACAAGTATAATCAACACAAGAATTGCTCAACTATGGTGAACCATTACTCAATTGTCACATTACGTCCTACCACAAAAAGGTTATTACCTAAAGATCCTTCAGGGAAATATGAAGTTTATAGCCATTAAAAAGTGAAAAACTCTGGCATATCCTATTTGTGAGCTAATTATTGTATTCACAATCTACCCTCCGCAAAAAAGTTGCTTCAAGTGAATTATATAACTACAAGGATGTGTACATTTTGCTATGTGAACACGAAACATCATTTACAGTAGTTGTTGTCTACAAACAAATAGCTGGCAAATCTTGCTATATTATATATGCCATATAGGACCAAAAAAATTGCATTGTCATAAAATATTTAAAGATATTCAATGAACCTTTTGCATCATTGTAAGATTCCTTTCTTTCACCCTAAGTTGGTCCTAAGAGTACAACATAAAATATCATCTTCCTTTGTTTCTTGAATAACACAATTTATAAATTGCATGTTTCTCGATTTGCCATACAATCTTATGCTTAAACAAGTGTGATAGTTTTCTGTATTTGATACATAGATTTTAGGTATAAAAATTATTCAATTTTAAGTCCATTTCCAATCAAGTTTTAATTAAAATATTAATCGCAAAACCACACATAAAGAGCACGTGCACTTATCGCAAAGTATAGTATAGGTAATTAACGAGTATCGATCGTCAAAAAATAATTACACACTAATCATTTTTCATCCATTGTCTAACCTATAAATATCTAGAAAAGATAAAATAAATCCTAAGTAAAATATATATAAATATGAAGAAGGAAAAACATGTACTTAGATAGAATTTCTCAATGAAATAACCATGATCAAATCTCAATTATCACATGAAGGAAATAGAATATAGACACCACTTATTTCCCAAGTTATGTATTTACTATCTTTCTAGCCAATTTAGTAGATTTTTCAATCTCACTAAAACAACCAAAAAGATACATAAAGAACAATTTTGTAAAATACCTCTATTCTCTAGGTGTTATTAAAGTATGAAATCAATCAATATCCTTATGCTCTACATGACATAAATCAACCTTTGATTATTCAAGTTCAATACTTAATATTCTTTCCCAAGTTAGTCAAGAAAATGGGCATAGAATTAATCAAGTTGAACCTATTCTAATCTTCTTTCCCATGTAAATTAGAAGGAAGAATCAATTAATCAATTTACTAAATATAGCTATGTAATCAAATACTAGAAATAGATAAATTAATTGATCAAATATAAACTCAATACATAGTCATAACTTTGAAACATTATTCTATAATATAATTAAAACCAATGAAATCAACATTGTCTAGAAAAGAAAAACAAAGGAAGAATATAGGAACTCAAAGATAAGCACTCCTCCTTTCCTAATAAAGAACTTCTCCAACACAATACTCTTCTTTGATGAATTCACTCTTTTCTTCAATAATTTTCAATGTAGCTCCTTGAATTCATACATTGTAATTTGTTTTTCCTTATATATATATATATATATATATATATATATATATATATATATATATATAACCTTCTTAGTTGCCAAAAATTCATCTACAGATGCTTTTCTCGTCTACCGACTTGTTTCCAAAAGAGCTACTCAACAATTTCCAAATCCAGCATCAAAAGGATTGCAAACCGACCCTGGAACAAAAGGCATCCGACGCCAACCCCAGTAGCTAAGCCAAAACCAACTCAACTCTGTCTGGGTTGAGATTTTTATTCTACTTTACTCTGTTTTTCTAGTATAAAGCCGGCAGGGGTTCCTAGGTTTAATCTGGTGCTAACCTAAGTTTGTCTACGTCTGATTTTTGTACAATTTTTGCAGTTTTAAATTAGAATCCCAGGAAAACGTTTCCATAGTAAAGTATTATCAAAAGAACACACAATAGAGGAATTGAATAACCATTATATCTGAAAACAACAAAATTTCATCTCAAAATGGCTATAGAAACATGTATCAGTTTAGCCCATGTCAGTATTAAATTGCTATAATACTAAATAGGGAACATATTTGTACTGTACTAATGGGAAATACATTGGTAATGTACCTCGAGAAGAAACATAATACAAGAATGGAAATCATAAGTAAAATCACCAAACATACTTACAGGTATGAAGGTGAAATTTGCAATCCTCTTTTCAAGGTCCCTAATAGTTTTATCATGTCCTCTAAGAAATGTTCTGGAGCTAGTATGATTTCTACACGTAATGGCAAAGATTCAATGTAATAGATGACAGGGAAAAGGCTTCATGTTTTGACCCTAAGTGCATCTAGGAGAGCAAAAATATAAGAAAAATAGACCTATTATCTTTACTCTTGCCTGTAGCACTATCAACAACTGTTGATTTCTGCATATGAGGCTTGGTGAGATCGAAGAGGTATTCACATTCTTCTTTGGATTTCGAAAGAAACAAAAATAGTTTGAGTTAAAAAGTGCATAACATATCTTATCCCAGGCGAGTGATTCCACTTTGAGCTTGTAATAAGACTGAACATAAAAAAGATGATTACCTGCTAATCCATGCGAATAAGCTAAACAACTTTAAAGGTCCAGGAAATACAATATCACTCTTTATCTAGAACAAAGAAGAGGAAAGGATAGAGAAGAAGTCAGGAAGAATCACTTTTTGGCTTTCCATTCGAGACAATCTTAAATTCTCAACTGTTGGTTTCACAGGTTAAACTCCTTCAACAACGGCAGTGACTGGTAGTTTCGCAAAACTCTCAACACAGAAACTCCAATAGAGTAAATTTGCATACAAAAATAATTTTCAAGAAGAATTAGGTCACAGAACAGTGCACATTATGAAGAAAAGAAAGCCAAGAACAGATAACAAAAACCTATCCATGCATAAGCGGAGAACTTGCAGTATCTTTGTTTCTCAAAGCTTTGTCAAAAATCCTTTAAAATGGACATTTTCCTCTATCAATATAAGGTAAAAAGGATACAATATATACTTTGGAGAAAATAAAACTTTCGATAGATAGCGACACGAAAGAGGCTAGTGCATACTATATTGTCATTCTTTAGTTCAACAAGAAAGTATAGCTACACTGAACACTGTGCTTCCACCATTGGATTGCAAATGACTAACCAGCAAGCATGTAACACCCCATTACATACGTAGCCCAATCGGGTCGGAGATGTCGCCCCATCCTTCGAATCAGAGGTCTTTATAACGCGATAGTAAATAAAAGAAGAGATAAATAAATCCACAAAACTTGAAATTCAATTAAAGACTTTGATTATGACTATTACAACTCCATCATAAATTTAAATCTCCAAGATAAGATTTCTAACTATCTAAATAAAGACAAAAAATATTATATCAAGACTATCACTATTACAAAGGACAAGTCTAATCCTCAGTTTTGATAAGTTAACCTTACCTTGAAAACATGATTTGAAAAATCGTATGAAATTATAAAAATCTCAATAAGTTCGAAGTGTGTGAATTCGTGATACAAATTTAAAATTCATTGTCTCGATATATGGGTAATGTAGACTTGAACGGATGTATTCATAATTCAAATAATTTTCACTTCTCAAATGCATTATCTTTTTTTGGGAGCTTTCGCAAGTACAACCCAGTATCTTGTATTTTAAAATTTTTTTTGGGTAAAAATTATTTGTATAACCTTTCTGGAACACCAAATTCTTTTTTTTTTTTCCCAAAAGTTTTGAACCTATCACAAAATCATATCCCGCATTTGAAAAGATACCCGTACCGTGATAACATATCACAATTCGTCATATATATGGTAACGGCATGTATAATGCCAAATAATTGGGTAGGGTGTACATCGCTCCTGGGGGAATACTCTGCCATCTCTCTCATATAAAAATCAGATCGGATGTCCTACGTCTATCCTCCGGCTCCCCCTAGAGACCGTGTTACTAGCTAAGGACTGCACTCAACTAATAGAACTATCGTCTTGTTTGAAAAAAGACAGCTTTTCGGAGGCGGCCAATCTACTGGAACTCACCCCTAATCTAACGAAAGCTAGTCTTATAGCCTTACCTATTGAGATCTCAACGTCATTAATTAATAGTTCAAGTGTTTGCTATTCCGATATGGAATAATTACTTTATTTTCAAAAATTGTTCCAATCTTTCGAAATAAAATCCCAAGTCTCTTCCCAACCAAGTTCAAAACCACAAACATTTCTCCAAAGTTTCCAATACAAAGCTTCCTATATTCGTTCTAAAACTTACTCAAGAAGTATTAATCATAATTATATTTGGTGCCATTAAGTATAAAACCCATGCCATGATTTTCGCAATAATTTTATGTATGAACTACATAAATACATTTTCATGTCTTGCATACTTTTGATGCATGACTCTGTAATTGATAGGGACTAAAATCACCATTATTTTTCCAATCCTTGGAGGTTGTTTTGAGATACTTTTGTTGTAATGATTAGGCATATTCCTTCATATTTGACATTTTGCTTGTAAAAAGTGTTTTTGATAAATTTGTGCAGATTTGAGTTGATTTCGAGCAAAAATGTGAAATTTCCAGAACAGGCCTAGTGACAGACCCAGCCAAGGGACTAGGCGTCGGGTTCATTCTGGTTAAACAGTAAAAATAGAGAAGAATAGAGTAGACTCAGCACCAAGAGGGTCGACTGGACCCGGCGCCAGGTCCACTCTGCCCAGAGGCAGTTGTGCTCGAATTTGGTATTTTTCAAATGATTTTGGTATTTTCTGAATTCTACTTCAACTATACTACTCAAGCAATGAATTTTAGTATCAAATAGGCTTATAAATACAGGAAAAACACAAGAGAAATGTGTGATTTGAAGGATCCAAGTTAGCTACTCAATCACCACTCAAATGAGTATTGTTCAAATGAGGTTTTCAAGAGAAGAAGAAGGGCTTGTCTATGAATTTTATCTTTTATCCTTAGTTTACTTTTCTTTAACAATGAATGTGCTTAATGTTTTGATTGTAATTTGATATTATTTTGGACATTATAATTTTGAGTTAATTGGAATTTTTTTTTTATCAATCTATTGTTCTCTTTGGTATTTGATTACTTGTTATCATTGGTTATTGATACGAGTTCTTCTAATTGACTTGGGACAACGATTTAGGAGTTTTATTGCATTGATTTCGTATTTGTCTAATCTTAATGGACTTGAGTGAAAAGTTAAGATTGAAGGACTAAGTGATAAAAAATTAGTTAATTTCACATCGAGAAAAGGTTATTAGCTAATTTCATACTTATAAGAAATTGAGCTTAATGCATGTTTTTGGTTTTGTTAGCTTGATTAACAAATCTATTAATATGAATCAAAATAAAGTTATTTTATGGATTGACAAACGAAGTGGAATTTATCTAAGTAGATTCATGACTTGGGAAACGATTGCATTTTACTTTATATTCCTTTATGATACTACGAAGACAATTGATTGTGATGAATGCTAATTGATTCAATCTTGTGTTTTCAAGATAATTGTCTAGTTATATGAAATTGCATCCTTGAGTTATATCTATTTTTATCTTTATTTTTCTTTTTAGTCTCTTCTTATTTTATTGGCTAAACAATAAAGATTTGGGTAAAGTAAGATAGGAGCCTAAATTCTCATAAATTCGATACTTGCTATTTCCTATACTATACGATGGGCATACTTATCCGCATGTATGGTTTTAGTGATTAGCATTTTAATTAAATTTGATTGATTGTGTAATTTGTTGGTAATATTTTCTACACTAAAAAATATGCATCAAGTTTTTTGCGCCGTTCCCAGGGACGGGCACTTTCAGAAACACTCGACTCTTGTTTATTTATCCTTTGTTGTATTTGTAGATATACTAATTTTTTTGTGTAATTTTCTTTTCTTTATTTTTTTATTATTTTTGTTTGTTTTATTTTTCTTTGAATGCGAGATTCAAAATATAACCATGGACAATTATTCATGGGCACAATATCAAATACGCTATAATGATGATACGTTGGCAAGGTTGCAAGCTTGGATTAATGCTTTTAGTATGACATCACTTGAAGCTTCAATCCAATCCTTTGTTGCCAACACAACCACGTCCCTTAAGTGGCATGAAGAAGCATCCCAATGAATGAGCTCTACAAGAACACAACTAGTCAAGTTGGTTGAATATGTCATAAATGCCCATACACTCGAACAAGAGAATCTCCAAGGAGATGAGAGAGGATATGAGGAACAATTACCCAATGTGAAAATGGAAGTATTTGATTCTACTATTTGTGCAAATATTTCTAATCTCTCTTTGTCACATGGTTTCTTAGGTTCCTCTCTATTCTTGGAGGACAGTGGTCCAAATAATGATGTATGGCATTTAACATGTCTCAAGGACTTGGATCTTTCATTGATACATTATACGAAACCCTTGGAGGATGTCGACAAAATCTACTATTCACCCCAATTTCAGGAAGGTAACTTAGTTTTTATAGATGTGTCGAAAAGTACTAATTTCTTGATCTCATCTTTAAGAACTCAATTGATAAGTTTTAAGGGGAATTTTACACACAAAACTGTCGAAAAGTACTGATTTTATTTTTCCACTTCAAACACAAAACTCTGTTTTTAATATAAAACAGGGGTCAAAATTATCCATCTAAGTAATAGAGAAAATTATTTTATTTATTGACAAAAACTTCCATTTTAGTACCTTGATATATTAGGTAAATTACTATGTATTTACCTCCCCAAGATTGCCCCAAAAAATGACTCAAACAATTTTTACAAAAAGACCCGCTGGAACAGTAACCAGCTCTGTGCAGTGAACTTGAAAATTTCATATCTCACAAATTACAAAATATATTTCAGTTATTATTTTTCTAAAATCTTCTTAACATATTGAAGTTTCTACAATGTGAAAATAAAGAGAAAATTCAATCAATAAAGGGGTTTTTTGGGGGTTTGAAAATGAATCTCTGCACAGGGGTTTTGCAACAGCTTAGGCAGTGTTTGTATAAAGGCCATTAAGATGAGTTTTCTTCATTTGTTTTATGCAAAGCTCACACCTTAAGAGTCCTAATAACACATAACTCTCAGGGACTCAAATTCTAGCATCGCTTTTACAACCTTTCAGCTCCCAAGCAACATCCATTTCGGCATCAAAATCAATCCAGCAGCCCTCTATGTATGTATGTATGTATATATGTGTGTGTTCTATTCATTATAATAGAGGAAAAATTATTTACTTATTTAAAAGACTTCTCCTTCACATGCCGTAATATGTTGCCAACACAAACACATTCTCCTTTCATCAACATCACACACAAAAACTAGCTTTAAACTCAGATTTCACAAAGCTGGACAGAACATGGCATTAGGCAATTACGTACATGAAATTTGGTGGGGAAAAAAATGCTTCTTTTAGCCAAACGACATCTCACAAATCATGGCATGTTTTAATCAATCCCACAACACACTTTCATCACCATCATACCATACATAGCATTTTTTTTTTTTTTTTGCAGAAAACCAAAATTGGGCAGAAATATATATATTTTCGATCATCATATTTTGTAAGAGAAATAAGTGGTTCTTTGGCTCACCTCTTGAGGACTTTGTTCGAGCTCTCTAATCTCAGCAAAAAGGAGACTTTTGGTCTTCAGAATTTCAGTTTCCTTTTTGAGTTTTCATGAGGGAAAAAAATATTAAAAGGACAATAAGAGCTTGTTTTTGGTTTGAAGAAGAAAGAAATAAAGGTGAGTTATTGGAGATGACCTTGCGTTTTTTTTTTTTTGTTAACCTTCAAACCAGAAAATAGCTGCCCTTTAAATGCCAAAAGAATGATGTTTGCTTGGAGAACGAAAGAGAAAAAGCCAAGTGAAGTGTGTGCAAGTGTTTTGGCCATGAAGTATGCACAAGAGGAAATATTTTCCACTTGTGGGTAAGCTGGTCGGCCAGCTAGAGAAGCAAAAGCTGACTTTGCTTCTTGGAAGGAAATGAGGAAATGAGAATTTGAGAGGAGTAGAAGGCTGCCGGCTGTGAGGGAGTCAAATGAAAGGAAATGTAGTTTTTATACTAGTGTTGAAATTGATATAAAGGTTAAGCCAAATTTGTGTGAACAAAGGGTGCATCCAAGGGCTAAGGTTTAAGGGATTAAAAGGGGTCAAAATGATTTACGGGTCTTAAATTTTCTTGATTAAAATAATTCAAATGTGTCAAGTAGTTAAAATTGGTTTCAATCTTGAATTTTAATCAAGACTTTTAATTAATTTTAAAAAAATCAAAACTAGTCTTGCAATTAAATTCAATTATTCAATAAATAAAATTTTCTAGTAAAAAATCATTGTAATAATATTATTTTAGATACAATATAATAATTAATTAAGGATAAATCATTTACCACATAACAAGCAAATAGTCACATTGACTTCCTTTATTTTCCCCTAAGAAATCTCATATAATATTTAAATAAAATAATCACACAAAAAATTCAATTAATTCATAAAATAAAATTAATTATCTAATTTTATATAGGGAAATTTGTAGGGTATTATGTAACACCCTACTACCTAGGCCTATCAGGGCCGGGGATGTCGTCCCGTCCAAAGGATAAGGGGTCTTTATAACTAGGTCACACAAACGAAAATAAAACAATACCTCAAAATTTATACTTATTACAACCCAAAATTCAAGAACAAACCCAAAATAAATTGTTTACAATCATCTCTCAAAACAATACATAAAATAAATAACACAATGTTTTCAAAGCACGCAACAAACTAGCTACTCATCTCTATAGTAGGATCGACCTGAAAACATGGCATAAAAAGTGATGAGATAAAAATCTCAGTAAGCCTGTATGTGCTTTGAGTGTTTCAGGTAAAATAGTTCATGAATGCAGGTTGTAAAAAAAAAAAAAAAATGCATAAGAGAGAGTGCTGGCAAGTAAGAAATAAGGATTAAAATAAAGAGTGGCATTTTCCTCTTTTCAAACCATACAAGTGCACCATAAATACAACCACTCAAAGGATAGTCATGGCTAACCACACGTTGGGCCCCATGACCATATAACGGTCAGAATACCATACTTTGTGCAAACTGACAAAAGGTAGGTGTACGGTATACCTAGTAAGATACTCCTTCTCTACACCCAAACATACCGATTGTCCACTCCGAAAACACACAATCCATATGACTGAAACTTGCTAGCTCGGACCGGCTTGACTAAGTAGTACTGTCGCTTCTCTAAGTTGAGTTCATCTTTTAGAGGTGGCCTCCTACTAAAAGACTCGCTCTTACTCTTCAAAACTAGTACTACTAGCCTACCCTTATTGAGTACTCAACGTTGATTATCCCACTCAGGAGAAAACTGATAAAACATTACTTTATTTGGAAATAGCAATTAAGGGTTTCTAAAGTTTGTGTCAAAGTTGGTTTTAGAAAGAGTTTAGTGTTTGAGCGAAACTGCTTATTGATTTTCAAATGATTTGTTTGACTGAAATAAGAAAGGAAACAGTCCTTAATTGCCTTTATAAAATGAGTGTCCATACACTTCGCGTTTGGCTTGCCACAATATTTTATGCAGGAGCTTACCTGATCCTTTGCTTGAGCTAATTCAAAATCTTCCAAAGCTGACCTAACCCTGCCTGGGGTAAACACAAGCCATATGGTTAAACTCAAGCCATATTCGCTTCCATAAATAATCCTAGTTCAACTTATTACAATCATGACCCTAATGTCCTAAGCTTTAAGGCTAGATGATAAATGTTTTTATAAAATAAGTATAGCTTGATAAGTGAAAATAATTAGGGGTTGTAAAATAATTACTAATAAATTATAGGTTCAAATATAAATCTTAAGTGATGTTATTAATAAATAAACTAGGGTTTAATTGGTGAATAATCCTAAGTCCTAGATGATTTTATTAAAATAAATAATAAATTATTACTAATCTCTTGATTAATAATTAATAGTTAGAAAATAAATAATAAATAAAATCAATAATAAATAAATTTTATTAAGTTTTGATCAATAGAAAATAAATAAATTTCAATAGTATTTATGAATATATAGCCTATTAGAGTAATATTTTCCCTACCATTACTATTTATATAAAAGGCTTTTATTTATTATCATTATTATAATTATTTATATATTATTAAAGAAATCATTTATTTTGCTAAAATATTACTATTCCATTTAATATTCCAAATCCAACTTCCTAGGGTTTTCGAAATTTTTGGAGGAAATCATAATATTAATTTTAATTAACGTAATAAAATTGGTTAATTAAAATGGCTTAGGATCAACAAGATCATGATCATTATTTTCCTATTGCTAACACGAATCATGAACATGAAATCCAACATCAATCTACAAACTATTCTATTCATGAATAAAGGCTTAAATCCAAACCTACTATCACATGGTCAAATCTCTACTAAGCATAATCATATTCATGGCTTCAATGAAAATAAGAACATAATACTCTATTCATCAAAGGTGACATAATATCTATCATATTTAAACATCCAAACTCACTCAAGACATGAAGAACATACATCGATCCACAAGAAATATTATAAAACTTAACCATGGCAAAACATCCCCATGCTCCAATCTCAACTCCTTCATACACAAGCATATAGTCAAACCCCAATCATACTCCATCCTTTCCATCAATATCTAAGAGACATGATTTTAGAATTAAAGAGAAGGTTAAAGAGAAATACTTGGTTGATGAAAATCTTGATGAAGATTCAAGGAGATCCACACGCTTAGGAGGCTTGATTTGTCCAAGGAGGAAGAGGAAAAACAGCCATGGTTGAAACAACCATTTCGGCTGAGAGAGAGAGAGAGAGAGAGAGAGAGAGAGAGAGAGAGAGAGAGAGAGAGAGAGAGAGAGAGTATTAGTACCTTATGTTAAAGGTTGAAGGGAAAGAAGATGAGTAAAATCGTTCTTGGTTACCTTGATAGAGTTCTTGAGACTTCAAGAAAAATTCTGATTTTTTATCCGATCGCAGATTTTTGTTTTCAATATTTGATGTTATAAAATCCAGAAATGGACTCTAGGGAGTGAGTAGACATGATCTGGAGTTTTTGGAAGGGATTGGAGATGTTTAGAGTGGTCTTAGGCTTGGAGAATGGTGGTGTGTGTTCTTGGAGAAATGGAGAGAATTGGAGAGAAGCTGGATGAAATTGCTGGAAGGTGTTGGCCGAATGGTTTAGGAATTCTTGTGATTTGATTTTCAGATTAGGGAGAAGAGGAAAATCTAGTCATTTGAATTTCAAATGGAATAATTCATGGAGTGAATTAAGGTAGAAGATGTGGTAGAGTGGTTTGATTGATGGAGGTTCTTGGGAGCTGCTATGGCCGACTGGTTTTGTTGAGATTTTGCTGAGATGAATGAGGTTTGAAGGAGCTATAGGGTGGCCGAAATTCTGAGTGTAATGGTGGAAGAATTTCTGGTTATTTGAAGCTTAATCCATGGAACTTTTCATGGAGCAATTGCTGAAATTTTGAACTTCAATCAGAAGCTTGATTAGAGTAATTGAAGGAGGAATTTAAGGAGTGGCTATGGAGTTCCATCGTGCAGGTCAGTGGAAGAGGGTGATGAAGTTCAGTTCATAGCTTATTAAGGTTAACTTCACAGGTGTTAGAGGTGAATTTCGGACAAGGCTTGAAGAGAGAGTAAGACTGGAATTTTCTGGTTTGATTTTCGAATGGCTTATTGGAATTTTTGTGCAGTTTTTTCTGCAATGTTCCAGCCGACTTGTAGTGAGTTTGAAGAGGTATTGGAGGGTCCTTTAAGGTTAGTTTCCAGCCTTCTTTATGGAGGAAAATCATAGGTGAATTACTGGTTTGAAGGCTAAAGAAATAGCTTTGATTGTTGGCCTACAATGCTGCGAAACTGTCCAGGATTTTTTTCCTGGTTTGCACATCTTGTGCAGTCCGGTTTTGGCAAAGAAATTCCAGCCTTAAAGTTGAATAAGTTGGTCATTTTTCTGGCAGCATTTGAGTGAAAAAAATGGCTGAAGTTTTTGAAAGTTAGACTGACCAAGAATCTGGAAAATTTTCAGATTGCTACCATGAAAAAAATGAATACTTATGGAGTGGAGTTTGAAGGTTTCACCATGGAGATTAATTCTCTTGGGAACCTTCCTTAATTCCTTCCCTATTTTCAGCCAAAACTCTATCCTCTAAGAGCCATTTTCAAAATTCCAAGGTCAATAAACCTTGCTGAATTTTCTGGAATTAAAATATAGATTTGGATAAATTGAACAAGCTTAATTGGTGAAGAATTTAAGGTAAGTTAGGGAACAAAAATGGCATGAATCCCTTAAGAATTCTTGTAAGGCATAAGAATAGGATTGAGACATTACCTTCATGTCTCCCCTAGGACAATACTCCTATTTCTTCTTATGGCATGCAAGGGCCGAAAATATTCTACTGTATATAAAATAAAATTTAATCATGATAAAACTTAATTGGTGGGATTTGAACTCTAGACCTTAGAAATTAATTTCAAAGCTCTAACCGCTAAACCACAACAACTCTTATTTTTATTTTCTCTCCTAAATATTCTTCCTATTTAATCCTCAAGCTATCTCCCTATTTTGACCTCAAGCAAAATTACTATTTTACCATTCATACTCAATAAGCACAACTAATATTTCTAGACTACAAATTATAGTTCTAAAGCACATAAAATTATTCAAAAATATATTTATGCATGCAACAAAATATGATATGCATCACAACCTCCCTTACTCTAGGGTTGGCTTTAGTTGGGGTTTCACATATTACACAAACAATTTATAAAATTTATTTCTCTTATTATTAGAGAAATTAAAAATAGGACTTCCTTTTGAAATTAATAATTTAACTCGATAATAATTTATGTGTTGTTCAAGTAAAACAAATCTTCATTTGAGCAAGCACACATACAAATAAATTATATTTCTTCCTAAATAAAATTATAGTTCACATGGGACTTAAGTAATGCTTTCTCATAATAAATTCAAATTATTCATAGAATAAAACTCATTATTCTAATTTCTCTCATGTAAAATTATATTGAGTATTACATGAAGACTAGTCAAAATATTTCACATGTAGTCAAAATAATTTGGTCTTTTATTGACTAAAACTCCCAATAAGTCAAAAGTAAACATTACTTAAAAATAGATATTTAAAAAATTATAAGAATTATTTCATTCATTGCAGAAATAAAAATAGAAATCGAAATAATAATAATAATAATAATAATAATAATAATAATAATAATAATAATAATAATAATAATAATAATAATAATAATAATAATAATAATTGGATTTCTTTGGCCAATAATATTTTAATTGATTAATAAATCATGTACTACACACATAAATCAAATATAAACTTTAGTAAACACATTTGATTCACCTTATCTCCTAAGCACCCTTATAATTCACATAATAAAATCAAATAATTCAAAATAGGTTTTAGAAAACTTGTAAATTTTATTTTTCTCACTAAAATAATTGTAATAATATTTATTTATAACAATTTTCAATTTAATTATAATAAATCATTTTTCACACATAATAGTAAGTAGTCAACTTAACAATAACAAATTATTTACGTTATTTTACAAACACCCTTAATATTCATAAAGAAGTTAAATGAGTAGGACACATACACAATCTCAATAAGTATGATATACTCAAAATTAAATGCTTATTCATAATTTTCAAGGTGTAGGTGAGTGGATATTACAAAGCATATAAAATTTGATAAGCTTTTGGATTTCACAAAAAAGTGCCTTTCATGGATGTGTAATTGTATACATATGAATGCATATAAAAGAGCAAAATGAGGTGCACCAAAACCAAATAGATTTGTGCTTTACCAAACATCCCACCTCCCAAAAAAAGTGAGAGAATCAAGAGAGAGAGAACTTTTTCTTGGCAGATACATGGACAACTAGATATTCACACCTCTTCAAATGGTCTATAAGAAAACTATTCCAATTCAGTAGGAAACTTAATGCAAAAAAATTATTGTTTCCTTTTAGCATCAGAAATTGAAATTAGACATACCTAACTATAGTTGAAGGTAAATTATAAACAAAAATAGAAGCAAACAAATTTTAAGTCATTGAATGTTTTTGCATCAGTAAATCACACAAAAATTGGGAAAAAGGCTAATGGGTGAGCTGGAGGAACATCAAATTCCAAAGATGCAATGCATAATAATTTTTATGCAACTAGTTGAGAAAACAATCAATCAACTATAAATTAGAAAAATGAAAAAAAATGTGAATATAAGCTGAACTGCAGTTTGAGTTATCAATCAAAACTACAGACCATTTCGATGTAGAACTTTTGGGATCATACTTGTAGATAAAGAACATCCAAAATTTGAAACCTTTTCCTTTTTTACCAAGTAGTTCAACCACAACATCTATTTGTTCTTCAGGTACCTCCAAAGTGGCAATCTACAAACTTGTGCTGTGTTTTGAGAAGTTAGAGACAATTTTTCGATAAGGTGTGAGGAGAGAGGTTTGAGAAGAAATTATAGAGAAACACGGGGAAAAATTTGAGGAGAAAATGAAAGGTTTTGAGAGAGAGGAATTGCAAAGAGATATGTGAAGAAAATGAAGGGACAAAGGTGTGGGATGCACAGGGACCTTACAACTTTCCATTAGATGTAAACTAAAGGAAATCGAATGAAATGAGGGATTTGCAAGAGTAGTATATAGGGAGGCAACTGTTGCTAGTAATCATTAAATAAATATCTTGATTGTAACACCCCACAACCACAAGGCCCAAATGGTTGTGAATGTCATCCCGTCTAAATGATAAGTGGTCTTTATAATGAAAAACTAAAATAAAATTTTGAAACCTTAAATAACTCATTGAATTAAAAGGAATCTATTCCAAGCCTTTGATTTAAATACATGAAACTCCCAATAAAGGAATAACTCCAACAAAAGTGCCTAATTATAAAATATGATTCTCCAATATAAATAATCATCAGAGCTTAGAAAATAATACAAGTCTCAACAAGAATAGCTCAGTACACAAATAAGTAAGGTAGTTCCTTTGGCTCTGATAGAGATTATTCCATCCTGAAATCATGAATAAAATGGGTATGAGATAAACATATTAGTAAGTCATGTAGTGCGCGCATGGAATCTTTTAATGCATTTCATGATGCATGATAAACTTTTTTGTTGTAATAAATACAAGTGTTCAAATTATGTCTTCAAATGTTTACTCAATGAAACTTTTGGGAGAAATCATAAACTACTCTTAAAATTAGAGTAAGATAACTCCTTAGAATCACATACCAGCGAGAGACCCATAAATAAAATCTTTGGGAACAAATAAATAACATTTGAATTTTAAGCCTTAAACCACATTCATAAATCTCAGGACATAAATTCCCAATTTAACTCTTTTTACTATGAAAACATTATTTGAGGCAAAACCCCAACATTCACATTCTTCGGGTCGAAACCCTCGATTTGGGTAGAAACCCCACTATTCGCATTTTTCGAGTCAAAACCCTATGCTTTGGGTAAAAAAACACTATTTACACTCTTTGGGTCGAAACCCTCAATTTTGGATAGAAACCCCACTCTTCGAATCAAAATCCTGTAGCTAGCTGCAAAACAACTTAACTACCAAGTACTGATGCCCCGTTTGGAGTAAGACAAATCCCAAAACTGATTAGGTTACTTGGGTTCATCTATCTCTAACAAAAGCTAGTACAAGAGTTTCGCCCCTTTAAGTGCTCAAGGATTCACATTCACAATTCAAACAACTCAACACAAACACTTCCTTTCAAGAAGTAGCCCAATATAATTTTCCAAGATTCTATTCCCACTTCCTAAAATCCAACATACATTTCACATCCCAAAAATACATTTCATTTCAAATAATCTCCCAAAAAAAAAAAATACCAATATTCAAACTATTTCCAATTCCAAAAGAAGGTATATCATTTCTCAGCTTCAAATCCCATTTATAAGAGATATTAATGAATGGAGCCGAAGATTTTCAAATACATGCTATGAGTTTCGCAAACTAATGCATGGAGAAAAAAAAATCATTATAGAGTAGTTAATAACATCTCACATTAATCAATGCATGGCTCCTCATTCTAACATCATCTTTGTATAAAATTCATCAAAGTAAATCATGCTCAAGGTGTTTCATAAGGATAAGGACTTATAATCAAATTTGGAAGTATAGTTTCATATGTGTATAGATAATCCAAATGGTAAAAGGAATTGTATTTTTCCAAAAAAATGGATTGAAATGAAGGCAAAACTTTGTTTATTCTACTTGCTAAGAATATGGCTATGACACATATGATGGTTATAGATAAAATGATCAAAGAAGAAGGGTCGGGTCTCAAACTCTTTCAATAAGAGTTAAGGGGAGGATTACTTGTGTAATTTGTTGTAGACATAGACATACTAAAATTGATTATCTCAATAAATTAGCATACAAAAGATTTTAGAGGGTACTTGGTAATAAGAAATAAGAGGAAAACAAAGAGTTAATCTTGGAGCCAAAAAGGTCATAGAAACATGATATGGTTGTTGAGAATTAAAAACCACCTTAAGTGAGGATAAGAAGTCCTTAGATATACAAGTTCTAAAATTTGAGAGACAACTCCAAGAGAAACCACAAACAATAATTACTCACCAAAATTGCCAGAAGAAACTTCCATAAGAGAATAAAAGATTGAAACAAGGGAAAAGAGAAGAAGCTTATTGAAGTCATATTTATCAAATAGTAGTTGTATCAAATAAAGAAAGTGAAATTGATTATCTTAGAACAATCACGAATTGGGAAGAAGTCTCACAATAACGCATATGAAAGAACTTCCAATAGTTTCCATACCTATTTCATACATAAATCAACCTTATAAAATGAACGTAAGAAATTCAAGGATCTTATTTACTCAAAATAATTTGTATGCATTACATATCCAAGATTGCAAGAATTTATATCGTTCATAAAACATTTCATAGTAGAAAAACTTATACAGTAATATTATAGACATTTTCAAAATTTATCCAAATGTAAAATCATTTCATAAGATGCACATACACAAAGCCTTTTATGGGATGTAGGGACTTACCTTAAGTCCAATCAAAAGATAGCAAAATCCAACCTAGATTTGGGAATTGTATCCTTGCCCACCAACAAACTCTAGCACATAAATGAATTAATATCAATTTCCTACAATAAATTGTATACTTAATAGAATTTCTCTTAATTACTCATAGTCTTAGGCAAACCTAACTCACAATCTAATTCTCACCAATCCTCAACATCATCAATACATTATCCCCAAAATTTAATCTCAAATAATATGGAATTAAGTCATATATATATTCAGTAAATTTGCATTAACACATAATATTCTATTTCTCAAAGTGTTATCACAATAGATACATAGAAATCATAATCTAATTAGCAAATAGAAACATGTTATAATCACATCATCAAATAACATATAATCTTCACAAATTGAGTTCAAATAATAATAATAAAGGCACAATTGAAGGTAAAATACGAAAAAAATTAACACAGAAACATGCATAATATCAAACCAGAGGCAGCGGAAGCTTTAAGAATTATAATATCTCTGTGTTTAAATGACCTTGTTGGTACGGAAGAAGATGTCTGGACCACTTCTTGTTGAATGCTAGAATTCTTTGGTTCCATTCTAGTCGATAATTCTAGTTGCTGTCCTGCTATCCTTCGGCTTCGTCTCATCAATGCTAAGCATTTGGGCTTCCGAAATATATCCACCACCTGATAATGCTAGTGGAAGTAATAGGTTAAGAAGAATGGTCTCAATCTCTTCTTGATAATCAGCTATCGAGTAGTATCAAGAGAGTTCCTTGTATCTGTGTCCTCTGTTCGACACCTAGAAAAAAGCATGAGAGAGAGAGAGAGAGAGAGAGAAATTCTGGCTGTATTTTTTTCTATATTTTTCATAACACTCAATTTACACCATTAGCAACTGAATCGCGTTCCACTCTCACCATCAGCAGAGGTATAGCTAGAGTTAAAAACCAAACCAAATCCTCTGCATGGATTTCGTTCTAGCTATTGGGTCGGCTTTAATTATTTTCTATTCTTGGACTAAGTGCCCCATAGATTATAACAAGCCTTTAATTTATTTATTTAATCTTGGACTTAATAAAGCCCATAAATAAATAAACAAGCCTGATACCTAATTTAAGCCCAGGTTAATTTCTAATTATTCAATCTGGGCTCAAGCCCTAAATAATTAATTAACTAATTAAACTAGGTAATTATTTTATTCTATCTCTTGAGCCTTTTATTTTATTCTAACCTAATAAATAAACCAGGGTGCCTAAATAAAATAAAACCCATTTTATCCAAGACCAAATCCATTAGGACTTATGGGCTATTCCGGAGACCAGAAGACATATCGCATTGGCTATTAAAATGACCAAAATACCATTATTATATAAATAGTTGTATTTTACATTTTAAATATTTCCTAATATCACTATAAGGAAATATTGACCCCAAGGACAATGCCGCGTTAGCAATGTCTCCGACTTACAAATGTAATGACTAAAATACCCATCTACGTATCGTCGTACATTTTAGAGAGGACGAGTGTACTAATACCTCTCTGAAAGACATCTACCATCTTTAGACTTCTAGTCCAATGATCCACGACTCCTGGAATGTTTCCGCTTTCCAGGGGAGTTACCCTAAAGCTAACATCCAAGTTATGTTCCCCAGGGTCCTAGATATTTAGATCATTTGAACAGTCACAAAGGGCGATATAGCGCAGAAGTTATCTTATACAAGTCTATTTTAACTAATTGGTCACATATACCCAATATACAAGTATATCGGCTTTATGATAGAATCTCAACCACAGCATATCAAAGTATAGGCTTCCAGTTTCGTCAGACTACTAACTCATACTCAAGCGGTGGAATATTAGTCCACGCTGTAGCAGTAATAGTATGGGCATTTTCTAAATAGTACTTTTAAAAACTACTATTATAGGTCCTGTTCTATATATTTGAAATACACTCATGCTATGAAGTGAGTGGACTACCCACTGGCTAAAGGTAAGCCATTCCCTGTTTAGAATTCTTAACATAATAACCTAAACATTATGAGATTCCCATTCTCACCAATGGATTAAACACAAACGTTTACGTATTAAGTAACCCCTGATCCATACCTTACTCTGAAAGACCACCATTCACATGGATCATTTACTTAAACATAATGGATCCTTTCCAAACGTGAATCGTGTACAAATAAAATGTAAATTCACAAATAAATTTTGAGAATAAATTCTTTTATTAATAAATTCGATGATTATATCAGAATCCTAGTCTAAAGGGCATACATTCCAACAATCTTCCACTTGTACTCTAAGACTAAAAAAGTCCATAGGTGCTGTCACAGGCCGACCTGTCACGGTTCGCTTGCGTGGGCAAGACCTTGCCCACGCCCAATCAAAGTGCCCGACGCACCACCAGAGCACTTGTGTGTCTTCGGACGTGTTTAGGAAATCGAAAGGACCAAACGTTCTTAAGCGTACTTGGCCACCTCCTATGGTTAGGCTGAGTATGCCTAGGAACGTTTGGGACCTTGTTAAGGATGTCCTAGACATATTTAAGGACACCCGAGTCTCATTAGCCGAAGGCCCAAGACGGAGGGTGCAAGACGACACCAAGACCGGACCAGCCTGTCGTGCACGATGCCAGCGCGCCCAGCGCCGGATAGTGCCGCGCGCCCAGCACCACACCGAGATCGGGCCGCGTGCCCGTGCCCCAGCGCCAAGACCGTGCCGCGTGCCCGCGCACCAAGCAGCAAATCGAGGCCGTGCCGCACACAAAGAGACAAACCGAGACCGTGCTATGCACCCGCGCGCCCAGACCGAGCCCGTGCCGAGTGCTCGCGTGCTCGGCGCCCGACAGTGCCGAACGTCCCGCGCCGGCCAGTGCCGTGCGTGCGCCAAGTAGTAGCCGACAATCAGAATCGTCGGCCCCTCCGTTTTCTTGTGTAAATATGTAGATAGGCTTTTGTTATATTTTTGTAATTTTCTTAAGGCCTTGAAGGCCATGCATGTAAATTTTCATAGTTAGATTCTTTGTAATTAGGTCTATAGAAAATGGAGAAACTTTTCCCACCTTCTCGGAAAAACGGTATCTACTCTTGGAACTTGGAAAAAGTTTACCACGTCTATTATAGGGGGCGTACATAAACGAGATCGGGTAGAAGCAAACGAAGTCGGTTGTAATTATTGGTGTTCCCCCTCACCAAAACTTGTTGTAAATACTTTGTACTCACTTTCAATTCAATGAAATGACTGCTTTCATGCAATCGGGTGCCGGTTAATTTTCGTTTTTGTGCAGTTTTCTGTCGTTTTCTTATCGTTCCTTGCCGTTTTCAATCACTTTCGCTAGGATTCACTTTGAAACCACTCAAGATTACTTTGAACTGTCCAAATGAGTTCGGAAGAGGCCGGTGAGATGTTGGCTCGAGCCTAGCCAAGTCACAGGCATCACGGTTAGTCGTTGTTGGGAAAAATGATCCGTGACAGTTGGTATCAGAGCCCTGTAGCTTTGCTACTACATTGAGTGGGAAACGGTATCAGGGATCGGTGAACGTGTAAATAGTAAACGACTTCGGTGTGCGAGCCAGAAGAGCTCTCTGTGGGCATTATTGTGAATTATGTTGGACAGACTATGGCTGAGGAGGCAAGTACGAGTGAACTAATGACTGAGGCCGGACCCAGCGAGCCGACAATGGCAATGGTTAGACCATTGTCGGGAGAAGGCACAACAAGGAACCGATTAGAGGCGCTGGAGGCCGCCGTGAACAAAATCAGTTCCGTCTGTCTGGGAGAGACCGAGATGGATACTGGGTCGCTGCTGAAGCGTGTTGGCTTCATGGAGTCGGACGTCGTGCGTCTTAGTGGCCAAGCCGAGGATATGGATATTGCCCTAAGAGAGACGATCCCCATTGGTGCAATCTCATGAAGTCAGGCAGGACCAGCAAGATGTTGTGTTACAGGAATTGCGCACATCAGTAGCAGCTAATGCTCATGCCGTGGAAGAGGTACGAGGTATGCTGGAAGAGATCTGTGCAGATCTAAGAATGCTCAAATTGTCCGTAGGACAGGTCAATGTTGAAGGACAAGTACCGGTAGGGACTGTGCGAGCGTCGAAGCCGAAGGTTAGAGAGCCGAAAAGCTTCATGGGAGCAAGAGATGCCAAGGAGGTGGAGAACTTTTTCTTCGACCTTGGCCAATACTTCAAGGCGGTTGGGATAACCGAGGAACGCTTGAAAGTCGACACCGCTGCCACATACTTGGAAGACGATGCCAAGCTTTGGTGGAGGGTGCAGGTTGCTGAGATGGAAGCGGGAAGGGTAACCATCGGGACGTGAGATGAGATGAAGGCTGCTATGAAGAAGCAGTTCTTCCCCCAGAATGCAGAATATGCCGCGAGACGAAAGCTCAGGGAGCTGCGGGATACGGGAACGGTGCGGGAATATGTGAATTCCTTCACCACATGCCTCCTCTAGATCGAGAACATGTCCGAGATGGACAAACTATTCAGTTTCACTGAGGGATTAAAGTCGTGGGCTAGACAAGAACTGAACAGGCAGCGGTTACAAGACTTGGCACACACTATTACGGTTGCGGAGAGCTTGGAGGACTTCCAATCCGACCCTGTGAGGGAGAGGAAGGAAAACCCCAGAAGAGCGAGTACGGGGCCGAGATCTGACCAAACCCAAGGAGGGCATGGTGGAAATTGGAAGCCTTATGAGCAAACGGTTCAGCCAGCGCAAAGCTCAAGTGGGGGAGACGGGGCGTCTACCCCGAGAGAAAGAAGGAACGCGAACCGAAAGGAAGATAGTGGGCAGCAGAAAAGGACATATCAGTGCTTCTTATGCAACGGACCACATCTCGTTCAGAATTTCCCTAGGAGACAACTAATGAATGCACTGACTGAACCTAGCACCCTGGCAACGTTGGTGAAAGCCATGGGAGCTGACACCCGAGAGGCTGGACCTAGTGGAACTGAAAGCACTGAAGAGGACGGTTATATGGGGGCATTTGCTTATGGATGTGACACCCCAACGGGGAATGCCCCTGAGATAAGGGAAAAAGAGAAGGGCAAGGATAAGGGAGCAGCCCAAACTCTTGCTACGATGTGGATAGTCCTGGAAGGAAAGGCCCGAGTACCGAAGGGACTAATGTTTGTAGATCTCCAAGTGAACGGTAGACCTGTAAGAGCAATGGTGGATACTGGAGCATCCCATAGTTATCTGGCTAGTTCTGAAGTTGGGCGGTTAGGCCTTATACTAGAGAAGGGTGCAAGCTCAGTGAAGGCCGTGAACTCAGAAGCTAAACCGATAGTGGGTCTTGCTCGCGGGGCGAGGGTCAAGTTGGGTCCAGTTAAGGGCAGAACTATGTTCACTGTGGTGAGGATGGATGACTTCAAGCTCATCTTAGGCATGGAGTTTTTGAAGGACCTCAACGTTGCCGTGATTCCATACACGAATTCATTGGTGATGATGGGGAAGAGTCCGTGTGTCATTCCTGCCCGGAACACCGAGGGAAAATCCAGTAGAGGGTACAAGTTATCGACCATGTACATGTTGGAGGGAGAATATAGGAATGGCATGCCCCGAGCTTCAACAAGAAAAGGTAAGTCCAAGGCCGTGGACCTTTCTACCAAACATAGTCACCCGAAGGGACGCTCGTCTCTAAGGTGGCAAGGCCAGCAACGTTAGGTGAAACATCCCAGCGGTATAGGTAACCCCAAGAGCTTCAAGGAGGAAGTGGCACCGAGGTCGTCTCCAAATCAAGTGGGGGAGAATGTCACAGGCCGACCTGTGATGGTTCGCTTGCGTGGGCAAGACCTTGCCCACGCCCAATCAAAGTGCCCGACGCACCACCAGAGCACTCGTGTGTCTTCGGACGTGTTTAGGAAACCGAAGGAACCGAACGTTCTTAAGCGTACTTGGCCACCTCCTATGGTTAGGCCGAGTATGCCTAGGAACGTCCGGGACCTTGTCAAGGATGTCCTAGACATGTTTAAGGACACCCGAGCCTCATTAGCCGAAGGCCCAAGACGGAAGGTGCAAGATGACACCAAGACTAGACCAGCCTGTCGTGCACAATGCCCGCGTGCCCAACGCCAGATAGTGGCATGCGCCCAGCACCACACTGAGACCGAGCCGCGTGCCCGTGCCCCAGTGCCAGACCGTGCCGTGCGCCTAGACTATGTCGCGTGCCCGTGCCATGCACCGAGATCGTGCCGTGTGCCCGCGCACCAAGCAGCAAACCGAGGCCGTGCCGCACACCAAGAGCCAAACCGAGACCGTGCCATGCGCCCGCGCGCCCAGATCGAGCCCGTGCCAAGTGCTCGCGTGCTCGGCGCCCGACAGTGCCGAATGTCCTGCGCCGGCCCGTGCCGTGCGTGCGCCAAGTAGTAGCCGACGGCCAAAATCGTCGGCCCCTCCGTTTTCTTGTGTAAATATGTAGATAGGCTTTTGTTATATTTTTGTAATTTTCCTAAGGCCTTGAAGGCCATGCATGTAAATTTTAATAGTTAGATTCTTTGTAATTAGGTCTATAGAAAATGGACAAACTTTTTCCACCTCCTCGAAAAAACAGTATCTACTCTTGGAACTTGGGAAAAGTTTACCACGTCTATTATAGGGGGCGTACATAAACGAGATCGGGTAGAAGCAAACGAAGTCGGTTGTAATCATTGGTGTTCCCCCTCACCAAAACTTATTGTAAATACTTTGTACTCACTTTCAATTCAATGAAATGACTGCTTTCATGCAATAGGGTGCCGATTAATTTTCGTTTTTGTGCAGTTTTCTGTCGTTTTCTTATCGTTCCTTGCCGTTTTCAATCATTTTCGCTAGGATTCACTTTGAAAACACTCAAGCTTACTTTGAAATGTCCGAACGAGTTCGGAAGAGGCTGGTGAGACGTTGGCTCGAGCCTTGCCAAGTCACAGGCATCACGGTTAGTCGTTGTTGGGAAAAACAATCCGTGACAATGCCCACCCCTGTGGCATCTAATTATTTCTTGAAGACTTTCTCAATCAAAGGCTTAGTGAAGGGATCTACTAGGTTGATCTCCGAGGTTATCTGTTCCACCACGATTTCCCGTCTCTGGATGAAATCTCGGATCAGGTGGCACTTTTTCTCGATGTGCTTCCCCTGCTTGTGGTTCTTGGGTTCTTTGGATTGCTATACTGCTCCCGTGTTGTCGCAATACACCACAATCGGTCTATCCATCTGTGGCACAACTCCAAGTTTTGAAAGGAACTTCTGGAGCTAGACTGCTTCCTTGGATGCCTTCGAAACTGCCACATACTCAGCTTCTATGGTTGAGTCAGCAATGTAAGATTGCTTAATACTCCTCTATGAAACATCTCTTCCAGACAACATGAAAACATATTCACTAGTGAATTTTCATTCATCCTTATCTACCTGGAAGTCTGAGTCTTGTGTATCCAGTAGAAACCAAGTCATCAGCTTTGTAAACTAGAATATAATCTCTCGTACCATTGAGGTATTTGAGAATATGCTTTACAACTTGCCAATAAACCTTCCCAGAGTTTGACTAATATCTGCTAACTACACCTACGACAAAGTAGATATCTGGTCTAGTGCATAATATGGCGTAAATAAGACTTTCCACAACTGAAGCATAGGGAATCCTACTTATTCTGTCTTTTTCTTCTTGAGACTTAGGATAATCTTTAGAACAAAAAAACAATCCATGTCTGAAAGGGATTAGAGCTCCCTTATATAAGTTTATGCTATACTTGGCCAGCATCTTATCAATTACGTCACTTGAGATAATCCTAACATTCTCTACTTCATATTTCTAAGAAGCTTAATCCCGAGAATATAACTGGCTTCTCCCAAATCCTTCATACTGAATTGACTAGACAACGAAACCTTAGTAGATGACAATGTCCCTACATTATTCCTAATGAGTAGAATGTTATCTGTATATAAGACAAGAAAAACTACATTTATGCCTTCTAATTTCCTGTACACGTATGGTTCATCTTCGTTTTGAATAAAACCATGAGACTTTATAGTCTCGTCAAAAAGAATATTCCATACTCTAGATACCTGCTTAAGTCTATAAATGGACTTTTTTAACTTATAAACCATATGTTCCTGGCCTTTAGAAATAAAACATTCCGCTTGGAATATATAGATGTCTTCACTAAGATGACCATTAAGAAATGCCGTCTTAACATCAATTTGCCATATTTCATAGTTATAATGACATGCGATGGCAAGGAGAATACAAATGGACTTAATCATGGCTATCGGGGAAAAGGTTTCCTCATAATCGATTTCCTCTTTCTGAGTATAACCTTTTGCCACAAGTTTAGCTTTGAGGGTTTCCACCTTTCCATCCACTCCCCTCTTCCTCTTGTATACCCACTTACACCTAATGGGTTTTATCCCTTCAGGTGAAGCTACAAAATCCCAAACCTGATTGAAGTACATACACTCAATCTCGACTTTCATTACTTTATACTATAGATTTGTATCGACATCAGCAATAGCCTCCTCGTATCTTGTAGGATCTTGTTCCTGATGGTCAGAGACCAGCTCAAAAGCCTCTCTAGTCCATCTTTCTAGAACCCTAGATACCTTCCCACTATGATGAGGCTCCATTTGTACAGGTTCTTGAGGTTGTGCCTCTTCTTGTTCCACAATCAGGTCTGAAGAAGTTGATTCCGAAGATAACTTCTCCTCGAGTTCTAACCATGTTGAACCTTTAGTAGAAGTACTTTGATCATCTTCCAAGTATCTAGCATTAGTACTCATCAGTACTTTTTGCTTCTTAGAATGATAAAAGTAATCTCCTTTTGTCCTTTTTGGATACCCAACAAAATAGCATAATTCCGATATTGGTTTTAGCTTGTCTCCCTTGAACCGTACATAAGTTGGACAGCTCTATATCCTGAGATGATTCAGACTTGGCTTATGCCCAGTTCACATCTCATAGGGCGTCCTCGGTACTGACTTAGAAAACACCCAAGTTCAGAATGTATGGCATTGTTTCTAGGGTATATCCCCAAAAAAGAAACTAGAAGAGTAACATGAAACATCATACTTCGAACCATTTCCATCAACGTCCTATTCCTTCTCTTAGCTACTCTATATTGCTGGAGTATGTCCGGCGCAGAGAATTGAGATACTATCCTATGATGTACCATGTAATCCCTGAATTCACCGAAGAGGTACTCTCCACCACGATCCGATCGTAAGTTTTTTATCAGTTTACTTGTCCGACGCTCCATCTCAGCCTTAAACTCTTTAAACTTATCAAAAGAGTCAGACTTGTGCCTCATCAAGTAGACATAACCAAACCTTGTACAATCATCCATGAAAGCGATGAAGTACTCAAAACCCTCCCTAGCTTGTATAGACAAAGGACCACACACATCAATATGAACAAGGCCAAATATCTCCTTGGCTCTATCAGCCTTTTGGATGAACAATCTTTTGGTCATTTTTCCCATAAGACAAGATTCACACTAAGGCCAACTTTCGAATCTTAATGAGCCCAATGGCCCATCATGGATTAACCTCTAAATTCTGGTTGAGTTAATATGACCCAATCTTAGATGCCACAGATATGAGTCGTTGACATTGGTCTTTCTCTTCTTACTTAAAGATTCAAATTGAGCATTATTTATTTGATTGTTTGTAGGATTTAAAAAGAATAAGTTTTTATACATGTGCCATGTACATAAAACTTCTTCATTTCTACTGATAGTAATATCAGAATAGAAAGAAACACAATATCCATCATTTATTAGCTTTGCAACTGAAATCAAATTCTATCTAAAACTGAGTACATATAAAATATCTTTCAAAATAACTACTCTATTATAATAAAAAATAATATCTAGCTCTCCTACTGCAAGGGCCCATAAATGTGCTCTATTTCCTACTCATAGTCCATGCTCGCCCTTCTAGAATCTTCTTATCTTCCTAAACTCTTGCAAGGAGTTACAGATATAATTAGTGGCTCCAGAATAAAAAATTCAAGTGGAAGTTAATCCAACCATTGAAACTTACTCTAGATAGAGAACAATACTTGTAGGGTTTCTCTTAGCCTAAAACTCTGGACACCCCTTTTTCTAGTATCCCTTCTGTCCGTACTTGAAAAGCTTGCCCTTGGGCTTGTTGAGCTGGTTCTTGGGTTAGGCCAGTACGTTTCCCTTCTTCTTCTTGAACTTTCTGGGCTTAGACCCAGTTTTGAAAAAAGAAACCTTAGCAATCATAGCATTGGACTGTGGCTTCATGACCTTCTCTGCCACCTAGAACTCTTTTATTAACTCAGTCAAACTCATGTTTAACTTGTTTTTGTTATAATTTAATTTGAACTAAGTAAAAGAGTCTAGAAAAGATTCGAGAACCATGTCCACTTGGCTCTTGAGGTCAATAATAGCTCCTAAGACTTCCACTTCCTCGAAAGCAGCAATCATCTTGAGCATATACTATCTGACTGATACTCCCTCAGCCATCTTAGTGTTGATGATCGTCCTAAGAACCTCTTGCCTTGCGGGCCGGCTCTTATCTGCTAACATCGTGACTATTGATTGGCTAATGTCATAAGCAATGGCCATGTGTTCGTGTTTAAACTGGAGCACATTAGACATGGAGGCCAACATGTAGCAACAAGCCATTTTGTTGGCCTTCTTGCATACTTTCTCAGCCTCTCGCTCTTCAGCGGTGGAACCCTCCCCGATAATAGGGTAGGTTTCGTAGAGGACATACTTATATTCCTCAACAGTGAGTATTATGTCCAAGTTTCTTTTTCAGTCCATATAATTTGGACTTATTAGCTTATTCTCGCGGAGAATAATAGCCAAAGGACTAAAAAAACTCCACCAACCATTTCTGAAAATCGAAAATAAAAGAAATCTCAGTTTGTGAAAAAATAAAAATAATTTGTGCACTGTATCCTCATATTAAATCCGATAATAGTTAACCCTACCAATATTATCTTTAATATGATTAATTTAAATCTTAAGAAAAACTGACATAGTTTCTTGGGAAGATTAATAGTTTCCTAAGTTAAGTGTATTAACAACCACAAATTAATTTTCCTTCTACATAATGATCTAGAAGATAACTTTATCGATGGGATGGCCATTTCTTCTCATTTCATATGGACATTCCTCGCACTATAACCTCTAACGTGGTTGGCCGATCATAGCACGTGTCCCGGGTTATTAATTATATCCATCCATTAGTTCTAGATCATTGTGGTATCCCTATCCTTTGCAAGTTTACTCCCAAAGTGACGCAAAGGGACCCACGATTTCTTATGAGGATCGTGATAGAAGCTGTAGGGCCGTTGGAACCCCTCTCCCACTTAATCTTTTAAAACAAGGATTTTTAAAGAAAATATCTTTTTGAAAATATCCCATTAAGTATCTCTTAACTCTTTGTAAAATATCTAAATTCATAAATTTCTACGTCAAGGTAAAATCCTTTAAGAAATTTTCTATGAATTTATTTTACATAGTTAAGACCTTAATGATTTCCAAAAATTTTCTTTTAAAATTTCTAAAGACTTTGGTCTCAAGTTTAATTTGACAAAAATAATGTTCTAGTTCAAAAATAAAATTAAAATGGTTTTCCATTTTAACTTACAAAAATATCTAAATCCAAAATATTTTTTATGTCAAGGATTAAATCCTTCACTACAACAATCTAAGCATTTTGGGACGCTAATTAATCTATTTTGGGATGCTAATTTGTGTCGTGAAATTGTTTACCAACACTTTTATAAGTGTCCCCACATGTGTTGCTAAAAGTGCTGTCGCAAAAAAAATTTTACGACACAAGACTTTGCGTCGTTAATTAAGTTATCGACACTTTTCTCCTAAGCGTCTCTAAATTTACCGATGCTTCTCCTATAAGTGTCTCTACATTTATCGACACTTTTCCTATAAGCATCTCTAAATTTACCGTCGCTTTGCCTATAAGTGTCTCTAAATTTATTACGCTTAAATTCTCTAATGTCGTTAATATAACGACATTTTTTAAAAGTGTCCCAAAATTACTAACACAAAATTTTGATTTTCTATGCTTTTCTGGCTACGTTTTATGTTTATAGCGTCTCGAAATTGACGATATTTTATTCTATAAATATCCCCAAAATTAGCGATACATAAATATAATTTCGTCCCCTTTTTTGCCATGCAATCAATCATAGTGTACCAATTTTGACCTCACCTTATTTTAAGCGTCCCAAAGTTGACAATTATTATATTTTATTATTTTAATTTTTTTTTCAATTTAAAATCTCATAAGAAATGTTTCTTTTTACATTGTACAATAGAAAGCTGTAAAACAATCATAGTTTTAAATACTCATACTCAAAAACATTTTACCAAATGTCTAACTACAATATAAATCAGACTAATTATAAATGTTGAATTTCATTGGTAAAAAGAAAATAATAAAAATAAGTCTTCATATTTCTGCAAGTTGATGGAAAGTCCAATAGCTCTATACATCAAATAAAGAAGACAATGGTGAACATTTAAAAGATTTAAATCATTTTACTAATATAATTAATAGATACAAGCGATATAATGACACAGAATAGAAATAATTTGAGAAGATATCTCACTTGCTTGAAGAGACCAAATAACATGAGTCACTCTAGAGTATAGGCAGATTCACTAAAATATAAAAGGAAATAGAGAAGGAACAAGCAAGTCATTAAGGATTAATTCATCCATACTTCCTGAGCAGATTGCAAAGTCTAAGGAGATACCATAGCAAGATTTCCATTGTACTTGGTTGAAACCCCAGCAGAATGGAAAGGTGAAATACAACCATCACTCTCTGCACCCGATCGATAGAATTGTGAATAGTAGTTTGCTGGGTTGAATGGTTGTTAAACCCATAAGCAGAAGTATAAAATCAGTGCAACCAACATTAACATTGTGTTCTGAATATTGATTGCCTCCAGGTGCAGTCTCTTGCTTATGCTCATTATACTCTGCGACCGTAAGAGGATGAGACTCCACCTTCATTGGATGATAAATTTTCCTAAACATATGGTGTCGACTTTTAGAGCTGACTCAGGCGAATACTAGCATGCATCACAGTGGAAGGATAAATTACCATAATAAACAAGCCAGTTAACTGAATCAACTAAAAGTTTGCATAGGAAATATTTGATGACTAAATTCAAATGGAAATATTACTTTTCAAAGGTATAAAATGACATCCTGAATAGGGGTTTGCACAATTTTTTTGGCAAAAATCATGATTCAATTTTCAAAGATTTTCCTTTACAACAACTACACCAAAAGATTCTCAACACATCACAACACTCTCAGAAATGTAACTTATAGCAAACCCTTCATCAAAATCATGCTCACAAAATTTATCACTTTATCTCTAATGTGTAATTGGCATACCCTCAAATTATGCTTTTTTTTCTCATATAAGTTCACAGAAACATTGCAGTACATGTCACCACAAGATTCAACTCATTTTTCACACAAAATCACAAGGGAAAGTAGCATTATACATTAAATGCATTTTCTGGGCAGAATATCACACTTTTTAGTTTATACTTTTTAGTTTATCTGTAAAGCTTAACTTCTTGAATGATTAATAACACCTTGAAAAACTCTCAAGTCTAACAAGTATACTTTGTTCTTAAGGAGTCAATAACTAAAATTTCTAAGTGGAGAATGAAAAAAAAAAAATTGCAACAATAGATAGAGATGGTAGGCTCTGCCATAAAAAGAAGAGAAAAAGAAGTGGTCTTCCTCTTAGGTAAGGCTGCTAACAATCTTTGTACACTTTGGGAGTTAGCTGTTTCTTGAGGGAATTTTAGAGAAGAAAATGTTTGACATAGAAAGAGAGATGGTCAGCTACTTGAAAATGGGAAAGTGAGACTTTTATTTTAAGGTGTTTTCCGAAATTCTAGTGATTTGGTGCTAAAATGGAAAGATCATGCATCATATTCACAATAATCCCTACTATATTCTACTACATTACTCTAACAACAACTGTCTTGTTGGATCAAACACTTAAAAATAAAAGGTAAGAAGGGAGTAGTTAAGTGTACCTTCGATGCAAGCATATAAAAGATACTATTGTCTACACCTTGAAAAGATAAGTAGTTGAAATGTAGAATAGATTCAACGGTAGAAACTGTTTTTATCCTTCAAATTACCAAAAACTTTGTATATTTACTCATCAGGACCATTACTCATTAAGAAAGAGACTACAAACAGTGCAAAGGCAAAAAGATCTAGGAAGTTTTATATTGTTAACAAACCTTGTGACTTGCCCTTGATTCTAGCTAGTCTGCTATGGTGAACAAGAAGACAATTGTTCCAGCTTCCCAGTAATCTTTCAAAGCAATTGACCCCACAACTGAAAAGAATATTACAACATTAATAAGAAACTTGCGTGCAATAATATTCAACTAAAATATCCACCTCCATATTTCCATGGTTCAATTGACCTAGTATTGTTTCAATCAAGAAATAGATCATTCTTTAGGTTATATTCATCTTTTGTTATTCCAATACAGCTAAATTATACTTTCCGTTCCTAAAATCAATATATTTTCTATTACTTTTCATAACTAGTTTCCTTAATTATAGAGATGTGAGTTCAGTAGCCTGTGGACATCATGAACAACAATTTTTATTAGTAAAGGTAAGATGTTAATGACTGATCTTTCAAATGAATATAGACTAGTAGCCTATATATGGTCAAACTCTTGTTTAAAATTTTGCATATCAAATCAAAGATATTAGATTTGGGATAGTAAGGGAATTATATATGAAAGAATTGGTAAATTAACATGAATTAAGAATCTATCGGATCATATCAATGGTTGGCATGCTTTAGCAAGGTATTTAGGAAAAATTGAAATTTAAATTCCCAAGTGCTATTTGATGCAATGAAAGTTGTAAGATTGTTTTCCAGGTGGTAGCAGGCATCTTATGTTGCCACATTAATAAGCAAAGTCTCAGTAGAGAAAATCCCATCAATTATACCAACAAATGCCAAAGCTACCAACCACCCTAGAAATTAATGTCTACTCTACATTTGGAGTATAAAACAGTTTCTCCAAATGGCAAATAGGTAAAGGAACAGCTAATTGCATCCCAAAAATAGGATACATGCATGGTTTTAGATATGCATTGCTTGCATGTGTCAATTTGTGATAATCATCTATAACCCTATCCATTTTTCCTTTCTTTAAAATACGAAATAGCTTTGCCAGATTTGGTATAGGAATTATTGGTACTGGACAGTTGGTCACGTAATTCAAGTGATAATCATCTACCAGGAATTCATAATTCCCTAGCCTTTCCTTTGAAAGCCCATCTATTCCAACTTTCTACCCCACTCCCCACTTATAGGGAAAAAGAAACAAAGACAAAAGTTGTTAAATTTTCTTTGCTTTCTGATTTCCTTTTGGAATCTTTCCCAGTAGTGCAAAACTAGCTAATTACTAGGTTAGCATTTGAATTTTGTCTGATATAGTTGTACTTCCATCTTTAATATAATCATACATAAAATAATTATTAGGATATATTCTTATTAAAGGGATTTTCCAGCAAAATCCTACAATTCTTCAACCCAAAGAAAGATTCATTTTTCATCGTATTATAGATGAATAGGGAGAAGATATGAAGATAATTGGCACACTAATATTCGCCTATATATTTTTATCAAGGTATTTACTCTAATCTCAAACAGTGTATCATTTTACAAAGCCAGGAGCAGGAGAGCAAGTAAAAAATCTGAAATTAACTTGGGAAAATAAAAGCCCATAGCAGCATTACAAATAAGAACAACTTCCGCAACATAGCATACTCAAAGAACATTACTTCCGTAGCATCATATTCAGAAAAGCTGTTAGAAGACAAAGTGTTGAACCGAAAATATTAAATGTCAAAAGAAAATGGAGTCAAACCAACAACAAATCGCAGAAGATGGAAATCTTCAGAAGGATCAAACCAACAAATAGCACCGTAACTAAGAAAGTTAAAAATTGAAAATTACACTGCAGATAAGAAAGGAAAAATCGCACCTTTGTTTGGTTCCATTGCTACAAGACCACCACCGTCCAGATCTTGTAGATCGACAATGATGAGAAACAATTCAGAGGGATCGAGAGAGACAGAGAACAGAGACGGTTTTGACAGAGAAATGGGATAAGTGAAAAGAAAAATGGGTCAAATTCATTTTAGTCTTCCAGAGGGATGCGATGGGTGTTAGCTGGATTATATATTTTTTTCAGCTCATGGCACCTTAATTTTTTTGCAACTCAGTTTTTCTTTTTTTTTTTTTTAATTATAACAGCTATTATGACAATTTAGTGATGTTAAAATAGGTAATACAATATCAAAAAACAAAAATCATCCCAACACATTTTAGAAAATGTCATAATATAGTTCTAGAAGGACATTAAATTTCACATTACTAGTAAATTTAACAAATCGACATAACTTTGGTTGTGTCTATTATAATACTTTCGGCTAAATGTCACAAAATTATACTTCTATTGACATTTTTAAAAAATGTTATAAAAAAACGTCATCGTTATTTGATATTATTTAATTAAATATTATTTTTTAAAATGTGTCAGAAATTATTTTAATATTACAACGCATTTTTATTAATGTCAGAAAAAATATATAATATGTCGACGCTTAAATTTAAAAATGACGCAATATTTTTAATTTGGCAACATTTTATTCTAAATGTCAGGAATATCATTATTATAGGGACTCTTTTAATTAATGACGTAAAAAAAATTTACCTAGAAGAGACTTTTGTTTTAATATTACGACACTTTTTCATTAACGTCGGGAAAAATATATAAACCGCCGACATTTTAATTAAAAAATGACGCTATATTTTTTATTTTTTGACATTTTATTCTAAACGACGGGAATTTCATTATCATAGGGATGTTTTTAATTAATAACGTAAAAAAAGTGTAGCTAGAAGAGTTTTTTTTTTAAAAAAAAAAATTACGACGCATTTCCATTAACATCTGGAAAAATATATAAAATGCCAACACTTTAATTAAAAAAATAACGCTATATTTTTTATTTGGCGACATTTTATTCTAAATGTCGGGAATGTCATTATTATAAGGGTGTTTTTAATTAATGACGTAAAAAAAAAGTGTAGCCAGAAGAGATTTTTTTTATAAATATTATGACGCATTTCCATTAACGTCAGGAAAATATATAAAATGCCGACACTTTGATTAAAAATGACGTTATATTTTATATTTGGTGATATTTTATTCTAAACATTGGGAATGTCATTATTGTAGGGACGTTTTTAATTAATGACGTAAAAAAAGTGTAGCAAAAAAAGATTTTTGTTGTAGTTCTTTGAGAAAATATCCAATGATTAATTTTTGTCCAAGTTCAAAATAAATATTTTTTTAATTTGAAAAATATTTTTCTTGTCATAAATTTCCCAATGACATTGGTCTTTGAAAAAACGCGCACATAGGGTACAAAAAGAATTAAGCATGTTAGAAAACTATAAACGTTTTCATGTTTTTATATTCTTTTAACCTAAGTATCTAAATAATAGAATTACACACATTAATTAATTAATGGTCTTATTTAATCTTACAAACCCTTACTATTAATTTTCATGCAAAAATATTCTATGAATATTAACTATTGCAAAAATAATAACTTCGCTCGGTATAGGACCTAAAACGAAAAAGAAAATGCATGAAAAATTACAAGGAAAATAATTAATTAAATTCCTCTGCTCTTCATGCACCCGCCACACTGGATAGCTGTCTGCTTGAACCCACCAACTCGTAGACCACCCGCAACCGACCTATCATGGCTGCCTCGCGACCCGCTGCAACTGCAATTCACAATTTGCAATTCGAATTGCAAATTGTATCATGATCCATGAGGAAGCCAGAGCTTCCGTGAGGAAACCTTCCTCGCACGTGCCGCGAGGAAGCTAGCGCTTCTGCGAGAAAACCTTCCTCGCGCGTTCCATGGGGCTGAGGCCAACTCGGGCCTAGCTGCGGCTGGCTTAGATGGCTTTGGTACTTCTCACAGAATGCGGCTGGGCTCGGCTACTTGAGCCGATGAACAGTGATGTCTTCTTCTTTTTTCTGTGCGATTTTCTCTGGTTTTCTTCTATAAATTCTACAATGGCACTTACAAACCCGATAAAAATGAGTCATTACAAAACCAAATAATCACCTATATCCTTTAAAAAAATGGGCTTACATGTTTCATCTAAGAAAGCAGTAGATTACAGTAGCCAATGTCTCAATGATGAGACTTACAGAGTCATCTACCCATACCAGAAAAATGCGAAGGATCACAGATGATAATGTCAAACAATCATCTGACTAATTTTATTTAACTAACATGCTTCCTTATGTTTGCAAAAACCTTCATACTCTAATACCAATTGAAGGTAAAATACAGGAAAAATAAACACAGAAGCATGCATAATTTCAAACCAGAGGCAGCGGAAGCTTTAAGAATTATAATACCTCTGCGTTTAAATGATCTTGTTGGCACGAAAGAAGATGTCTGGACCACTTCTTGCTGAATGCTAGAATTCTCTGGTTCCTTTCTGGTCGATAATTCTGGTTGTTGTCCTGCGATCCTTCGGCTTCGTCTCATCAACGCTAAGCTTTTGGGCTTCCGAAATATATCCACTGCCTGATAATACTGGTGAGAGCAATAGGTTAAGAAGAATGGTCTCAATCTCTTCTTGATGATCTGTTATCGAGTAGTATCAAGAGAGTTCCATGTATCTGTCTCCTCTGTTCGACACCCAGAGAAAAAGCACGAGAGGGAGAGAGAGAGAGAGAGAGAGAGAGAGAGAGAGAGAGAGAGAGAGAGAGAAATTCTGGGTGTATTTTTTTCTATATTTTTCGTAACACTCAGTCTACACTATTAGCAATTGAATCGCGTTCCACTCTCACCATCAACAGAGGTATAGCTAGGTTTAAAAGCCAAACAAAAACCTTTGCCTAGATTTCGTTCTAGCTATTAGGCCGGCTTTAATTATTTTCTATTCTTGGACTAAGTGCCCCATAGATTATAACAAGCCTTTAATTTATTTATTTAATCTTGGACTTAATAAAGCCCATAAATAAATAAACAAGCCCAAAAAGAACCCAGATAAATAAACAAGCCTGATACCTAATTTAAGCCCAGGTTAATTTCTAATTATTCAATTTGGGCTCAAGCCCTAAACAATTAATTAACTAATTAAACTAGGTAATTATTTTATTCTCTCTCTTGGACCTTTTATTTTATTCTAACCCAATAAATAAACCAGGCTACCTAAATAAAATAAAACCTATTTTATCTAAGACCAAATCCATCAGGACTTATGGGTTATTCCAGACACCAAAAGACACATCGCATTGGCTATTAAAATGACCAAAATACCCTTGTTATATAAATAGTTGTATTTTACATTTTAAATATTTTCTAATATCACCATAAGGAAATATTGACCTCAAGGACAATGCTGCATTAGCAAAGTCTCAGACCTATAGGTGTAATGACTAAAATATCCCTCTACACATCGCCGTATATTTTAGAGATGAAGAGTGTACTAACACCTTTCTAAAAGACATCTACCATTCTTAGACCTCTAGTCCAATGATCCACGACTTCTGGAATGTTTTCGCTTTCTAAAGAAGCTACCCTAAAGCTAACATCCAAGTCATGTTCCTTAGGGCCTTGGATAGTTAGATCCTTTGAACAGTCACAAGGGGTGATATAGCGCAGAAGCTATCTTGTACAAATTTGTCTTAAGTAACTAGTCACATATACCAAATATACAAATATATCGGGTCTACGATAGAACCTCAATCACAGCATATCAAAGTACATGCTTTTAGCTTCGTCAGATCACTAACTCATACTCAAGCGGTAGAATATTAGTCCACATTATAGCATTAATAGTCTAGATTTCTTCTAAATAATACTTTTAGAAACCACTATTACAGGTCTTATTTTACATATTCGAAATACACTCATGCTATGAAGTGAGTGGACTTCCCACAGGCTAAAGGTATGCCATTCCTTATTTAGAATTCATAACACAATAACCTTAACTTGCTGAGATTCCCATTCTCACCAATAGGTTAAGCACAAACGTTTATGTGTTAAGTAACCCGTAATCCATACATTACTATGAAATATCACCATTCACATGGATCACTTACTTAAACACAATGGGTCCTTTCCAAACGTAAATCATGCACAAATAAAATGTAAATTCATAAACAAATTTTGAGAATAAATTCTTTTATTAATAAATTCGATAATTATATCAGAAATCTAGTCTAGAAGGCATACATTCCAACAAATTATACTCAACAAATTAAGCTAACAAGTACTTATATAAAGAAATAAAGCATCTCTACATACATTTCAGTTGTATATGTAAGCTATCTATATATACAAGTTCTAGCATTTATAGATTATCATTCTAACATTAAGCATAATGATAAACATCTCTAATCACACTCAGTACATTATATAATCAACCTATATCAAGTTCATGTAAGAGTCATGACAAATTCATAAGAAAATCTTAATCATATACTAATTAGAAAATTAGCTTATTTGAGTAAAATAGAGCATAACTTTGGGTAATTGGGTCAATAAGCAATACAACTCAAAATGACATGAAAATTTACAGAATGAAACATCAATATGTAGGGAAGCTAATTTATAAATGTCATCAAAATCCAAGGTGTCTAGGTATGTTAATGATTTGCTCAAAGAAATAATAATCGCACAGTAGCTTTCAAACTCTGTTCTAGCAGTTTGCGAAAATCATTAAAAATAAATTACAAGTACAAATCAGGTGATTCCAAGTTATAAATACTCCCAAGACATATAGGTTTAATTTTTAAAGTCTCAGATCCAAATTCAAAAATAAAAATGGTTCAATCGAAGGTTGAAAATGAAAGAAAATTAGTCTCGGTGAAATATTCAACATGGTAACTTTGAAAAATTATATAAAATCAACCACAAGTCCAAATTGCATAATTGCAATAGAGTTTTACTCTTAAGGCACAGAAGAATTGGATAGGATCAATTTGGATCAAAATTCCCAAAGTATGTTTCTAATACTAGTCTCACAAAGTTACAAAATTCACAAATTCTATACACAATCTTCCTTCTCAACTTAATTTTCACCATCAAAACTCCTCGTAAACACATCAAACCACCCAAATTCAATCACCCAACATCAATACTACATGTTAACATCAAATTTGCAGCAATCCTCCATCATCACAATCATCAAAACCAAGTTTTCTTCAAGAACATCAAATCTGCCCAACAAGGGCTTAATCATTAAATCATGATTTGTAAAGGAAAATGACTACAAAACTCTTACATTCTTACAAATCTAACTTGATTACTTGAATTTTTTGGGTTCAAAAGCCTTCAAAAGAGTGTTCTTAAGCTAGAGTTCTAAGTGTTCTTGAGAGAAAAACAAAAAGATGAAGAGAGAGGAGAGAAATAGCAAGAAACCTTGTAGTGTGTGTGAGGCATGTGAAATGAGGAGAGAAATATGAGGTTTGGTGTTTTATTTGGTTCATAAGTGTTTTGCTTAATAAAAGAAAGAGTTAGATTAATTAAATGGTATTTTGAAGTGGTTTTAATGATAAACTTTATTAAAATCAATGGTTTAAGATTAAAATACATTAATGGTTCAGATTGGGCTCCTATAAAGAGGGATATGATAGTCTTTTTACGTATTTAGGGCATCTAGGATTTATTAGAATAAAATAAATCAGAAAAATTAATTTAGTAATATAAATAATGAAATATTAAAATTAGTCCTGCATATATAAAAGAAATAATAAAATAAAATTAGTCTTGGTCAATTAATAGTCAAGATTGAAGAAATTCAAAAATCAAAATAATTAAAATAACAAAATAGGACTTTTATTTAAATAAAGTCATCATTGGATCTTTAATAAAAACCGATTTCTCACATTTGCCCCAAAAATAGTGTGTTTTACTTAATAAATGCATAAAACACCTATTAATAATTAATTTCCCACTCAAGACATAAAATTAATCATAATAAAGTATCTCAATATATTTACACAAGTGCATACAAGTTTCCTACACAAATATTTCAATTAAAAACAAAGAATATAAAAAGGAGTCAAGAAATTTTATTTAAATAAATTCCCTAATGAATGAGTAATTAAATATTCATTCATAATATATTCAAATATATTTTCATATAATAATATGCTCGTGAAATGCTATTATATTTTTGCAAATGAATGCATGATAATGAGAGTTGCCTAATTTACAAAATGGCACCATGTATAGAGAAGATATTTATTTACTCTATAAAGAAAAACAAAAATTATAATTTCACTCCCAAAAGATATAAAATTATATTTTGCTAAATATCATATTTGCTTCCCCAAGAAAAATAATAAAGTTTTCCCACCTTCATAAAATCACCCAAGTCAAATTACTTACAAATAATTGAATATACTCATATTTGCAAGTCAAAGCAATTAACTATCATATAAATTAAAATATATATAAATACAATTTTCCAATAATAATTATATGCACACATATGCTCATGAATGAAAATTCACCTATTTAACCTCAGGGAACTAGACAAGATGTTACATTGATAATTAAAAAAAATAAAAAATACTATAAAATAACTAAATTACTTATGATGATTAAACAAATCTTGAATGTTAAAAAAATTATTTAAAAATATTGATGAGATATAAATAATTTATAATAAGATATTTATATTCTTTATTATATCTAAACCATCATTAAAAAGCTTGAAAAGGTTAAATAAAAATAAAAATTATATAAGAAAATCTACAGAGACAGTTCACTCCCCTCTTAACTTTTAATATATACATTTAGATGAAGGTCCAATTTGCATAATATATTTCAAAACTCTCCCTCCCTCGAATTATATTTAAAAGAATTTAAATCTCTTTCTAAAGAATTCTAATATGTTCTGTTGACAAATTATTCTTTAAAATTTCAGCAAATCTTGAATTACATAACGCCATGCTTGGTATTTGAGTTTCCCAATATTTGTTCGGTCAACAATAATACAATTTGAAATATGTTATAAAATTTAGGTAGTGTTAGAATAAAATCTACACACTAATAAAACTCTAACTATTCTTTGCACAAGAATTTCTCTCTTTCTTTTCTCTCACAATTTTCTCTAATCTTTCTTTCACAAAATAATGGTGTGTTACAAGCTTAGAGAATAGCTCTATTTATAGAGCTCTAATTAATGGAATACATCATGGCATACATCATCTTCCACTAATCTTAATTAGTGATGTCTGCACTAAATGGTGGACATCCATAAAAATCTTCTCTAATAATTCATATAAATCCATAATTAGTGGAGCCTTCACTAATTAATGGAGCTTCCAATAATTTTATGATATTCATAACCATCCCCCTTGGATGTCCATTCATTACATAAAGAATATGCCTTGTTAAAACCTTACTAGATAAAAACCCAGTGGGAAAAAAATTTTGTGAAGGAAAAATAGTACACTATTCTATATGTCTGTTTATTACTCCCCCTGATGAGCTGATTCCTTTAAATCTTTAAACCGACACATATCGAATTTATATCTCAACTTCTCAAATGTTGCAGTCGGTAAAGTCTTCGTGAAAATATCTGCGAGGTTGTCACATGACAGAATTTGTAGCACATCAATTTCACATTTCTTCTGGAGTTTGGTGACCTATGTTGTGTTTGACCTCCTTTAATATATCCTCCTCATAATTGCGCTATGCAAGCTGCATTCTCTTTATAAAGAGGAGTTGGAATATCTCTAATATATGATAATCCACAACTTTCTTGGATATAATGAATCATTCTCTACTTGCTTCATGAATAGCTGTAATTTCAGCATAATTTGAAGAAGTAGCTGCTTGGAGATATCGAATGACTTGTTTAATTCCATTCCAATGTCGTTGTGTTGGTGAAGAACTAAATCTTGCTAATAAATTGACAGCAAAGGTAATATTATGTCATGTATTGTTAGCAAGATACATCAATGCACCAATTGCACTGAGATATGGTACTTCAGGACCAAGAAGTTCTTCATCCTCTTCTTGAGGTTGGAAAAGATCTTTATTCACATCTAATGAACGGACAATCATTGGAATACTCAATGGATGTGCTTTGTCCATGCCAAATCTTTTTAGAACTTTTGTTGTATATAGTGAATAAATGTTCTATTTTCCAAATGTTTAATTTGTAAACCAAAGCAAAGTGTAATTTTACGACCATCCTTGATGTCGAATAATCAATTGTTTCTTGGAGCTCTTTCGGAGTTCCAATAAGATTAATATCATCAACATATATAGCTAATATCACAAATTTAGAACCAGATTTCTTAATAAAAACACATGGACATACTTGGTCATTTTTAAATCCCGCTTTCAATAAATATTCATTAAGACGTGTGAACCACATGCGCCCACATTGCTTCAGGCCATATAATGATTTTTGCTACTTGATGGAGTAATTTTCACGACGATAATGTTTATATGCTTCAGGCATATGAAATCCTTCGGGGATTTTCATGTAAATATCATTTTCTAAATTTCCATACAATTAAGCAGTGACAACATCTAATAGACGCATATCTATCTTTTCATGTACTGCCAAACTGATAAGATATCGGAGTGTAATAGTATGAACAACAGGAGAATAAGTGTCATTATGATCAATACCTAGTCTTTGTGAAAAACCTTGGGCTACTAACCGTGCTTTATATCGTACGATTTCATTCTTTTCATTGCGCTTTCGTATAAATATCCATTTGTAGCCAATAGGTTTTACACCTTCTGGTATTCGGACTGTAGGTCCGAAGACATCACGTTTTGTCAGTGCATTTAACTCCGATTGAATCGCATCTTTCCATTGCAGCCAATCTTTTCTATGCCGACATTCATCAACTGATATTGGTTCAGGATCATCATTATCCTGTGTAACATCAAGAGATATATTGTCTGCAAATATATTATCAATAACAGTTTCTATCCGATTCCAACTTCTACCGGAAGTGGTATAATTGATAGAAATTTCAGTATTACTTTCATCAACTTCTAGTTCTTTGTCATCAATATGAACATTTGGAACATTTAATCCTCTTTTCTTTCGAGGATTTTTATCTTTAGAACCAAGAGGCTGGCCACTCTTCTGGCGTGTTTTTGGCTTAGCAGCTATAGGTATAATCTTTTGTTCTGCTGGAACTTCAAGTTGAATAGGAGTATCTATAGCTGGAATATGCGATTTTGTTACTCTTCTAGAGTCAACATAAGCATTTGGCATTTGATTTGCAATGCTTTACAAATGCATTATACTATTGAACTTCAAGTTCACACACGCTTGTATGCGGATCAAGATAATTTATGATGTTGTCCAATCAAGATCTTTCTTATACTGTTTCTGTTCTCCCCCTAATTTAGGGAATAATGATTTCATAAGAGAATAATGAAAAAGAAAAGGAAATGTAAGAACATGATGACAAGTAGGAAATGCCAAGACATTTATTATAAAAATTTCCTTTTTTTTTTCACTCTTCTCGGTACCGACTTTTCCTCTTCCTCTCTTGTCTTTTCTTCTCTTCCGACCTTCTACCTACCATCTACCTCTTCTTCTTCCTCATACAGATATATATATATATATATATGTATCGATATATATCTCAATTATCAATCATTAGTAAACATAAAAAACAAAAACCACAAAGCAGATATGGAGACTCGTAATTCATTTGAGACATGGTCAAATTTTGACTTGGTTTTTGCAGTAGATTTTGATGTATTTTCCTTTCCAAGCCAACCGCTTCCTTCTAATTCTAACGCAGAAGATTTTAATATGTTGTCCTTTTCAAGCTAACCGCTTCCTCCTAATTCTAACGCAGAAGATTTTAGTATGTTATCCTTTCCAAGCCAACCGCTTCCTCCTAATTTCAGGTGAGATACCTTTAAGGGCTTCCCCTTTTTTTTAGTGTGCTTGATAATGAAATTAAACTATCTTTTGGTTTGTTTTGATGTAAATTAGTGAACATACTGCTTGGGACCAATTTGATCTGCCCATGCAAGAGACTGCTTTTGATGTTGTTCCTCTTGATGCTATTCCTCTAAATGAGGATATGCTTGTGAATGATCCTTTCTACTCCTTAATGAATTTTGAACAAAGCCAAAATATGATTCCAGGTTATCATATATTCAAACATGAATTTTGAATGGTATTATCTTTACTAATATTGTTTTTCTTTTTCTAGGAGAAATAATGAGTGGTATTGGTAATGAAGTCGGAGTGAGGACCCATGACATGTATAGTATCGAAGTTCAAGATATTATTTCAGACAAAATTCCTATAGAGAATAAAAGGATTCAGAGGCAGAGAGAGAAGAAGGGCAATAACTCCCGGACACTATCAAGAGAAACCATTTCACAATACTTTTACCTGCCAATCAAAAGCGTGGCCAAAGAACTGAATATTGGCATAACCCGTCTTAAGAAAAGATGTAGGGAGTTAGGAATTCGTCGATGGCCTCAAAGGAAGTTGATGAGCTTGGAGACCCTAATCCAAAATGTTCAGGTTCTCTCTCACACACACTTATAATTTGCAAGTATTAAACTATGAAAGATTTATAAGTAAATAACCGATTATATCACTTCGATTTACAGGAGATGCAAAATAAAGAAGAAGGCGGACATATGGCTGAGAAGAAGTTGAAAGAAGCCATTGAGATATTGGAATGTGAAAAGCAGTTGGTGGAAGAAAGTCCTGATACGCAGTTAGAGGACCAAACACAGAATTGGAGACAAGCATGCTTCAAGGCCAAATATAATGAGAAACTTAAGTATAATAAACTTAAGGGGATCATAAAATCCCAAGACTCATTGCGCAGTAACTTCACGGCTAATTCTGCTGCTAGTCTAGATGCTGACTCAAATGGGAAAGAAAAGGAGGAGGATGCCGAAGAAGAGAAGCTTAAGTCCATAATTGTTAATTGTTTGTCTTCCTCTAATGTAAACATGGAAACAGAACAACTACAAACATTCACCCGAGATTTATCAGCTCTATTGAAAAAGAGCAACTACAAGCATACATCCTCAAGTTCACGTGAACACCAATGGGACGAATGAAGGAAATAAAAGTGACTTGTGATTTTTTTTTTCTGAACTGTTAGTAGTAATGTAGTATATTGACATCTGAATGTAATATCTCAACAATTTGATGCGTATTATTACTAGAAATATCTTTTTATTACTGGACATATCATTTTCCCTTATTATCTTTTCTATTCCACTTCAGGTGGTCAGTATTTCTCTGTGATAAGGGAAATATCGAGTGTGTCCATGACCATAACTACAGTCACTGCCACAACTACGACTAGAACGATGGCCTCTGCTGGAGCCAACAACATTCACTTCTGAGAGTGCTGTTGAGCCAGTTCATTTAGCTTCATGATTGCTCAATAATAACTCATGTTAAATTTGTACACTTTGGATACTCTTTTTCTCGATATTGTTGCTGCAGGACAATATTCGAGGCATGAAAAGTGGAGAATGTCTTCTCCAATATATCTTCATCAATAACTTTTTCTCCGCATAATTTTAACTGAGATGTAATTTTTTTTATACATTACGGAGTTCACGGTTTTAAAATCTTGCAGCTTCAGGTGCAATCATTCATACCGTGCAGTTGATAGTACGACCATCTTCAGGTGGTCAAAATTTTCTTTTCCGCATTTAGATGCATTTTTGTATCGAGAACCGATCAGAAATATCAAGGGCTATAAATTTGAGTTTAGCCATAGAGATTAATAAATGCGTACCTGCCATCTGGCTTTAATAACGGCAGAGACTCGTGCTGATAACGTGTTATAAAATTTGGGTAGTGTTAGAATAAAATCTACACACTACACACTAATAAAACTCTAACTATTCTTTGCACAAGAATTTCTCTCTTTCTTTTCTCTCACAATTTTCTCTAATCTTTCTTTCACTAATATTTCTTTCACAAAATAATGGTGTGTTACAAGCTTAGAGAATAGCTCTATTTATAGAGCTTTAATTAATGGAATACATCATGGCATACATCATCTTCCACTAATCTCAATTAGTGGTGTCTCCACTAAATGGTGGACATCCATAAAAATATTCTCTAATAATTCATATAAATCCATAATTAGTGGAGCCTTCACTAATTAATGGAGCTTCCAATAATTTTAAGATATTCATAACAAAATCATGATATATTAGAAAAACTTTCACGTCCATTCTTCCATCAAAGAACTTGGTGGTAGGAATTCCTAACTTTCACTAGTAGATCATGACTTTCTTCGGCAAGGCATCATCGCTCGGGAACACAAGGCATGATACTAACCGTCATAGCACAAACTCATGGGACTGATAACACTCATGAACAACTAATTAGATATCCCTTGAATCAACGCTAAGGAGCATCTAAACATTGAAAACAAAGACATCGCCATTCCAATGGTTACTCACTCCTACTAGTTTTTGTCTGCTGCCATACCTCACAATTTGGGGCTCCTTGACGGTGTTATCTAGAATACCAAAATCAAAACTCAAATCCAAATGGTAAACAAAATGCATGGCTCACGATCAAAATTAAACACATCACTAATAGCGTTACCAAAGGATAAATGATTGCATATATGCCTTGGTTTCTTTTCCCACTTCATGCTGGATAAATATGCTTTACTAGTAGCAGTAATAGTTCAATTGATTTAAAATTGTTCTCCTTTGGGCGACTCTGAAAACCTTGGTCATACTAAGTTGTACTTGAAAGTCACAAGAACAACCTTCTGTCAGAATTTTTGGTGAACTAACCTGCATTAGTGTGATTCAAAATGGAAAGAAACAGTAAGGAGAATTACAAAAGAATGCAGATTGAACAGAAACAGAGAAAAACATGAATTAGAAATTTGGAATCTCACAGGATGTAGTTTTGACATGCTTAAGATTGAATCTGCTCGTAGTTTATGGTAATTTGAGGAATGCGATAAATCTTTGGCCACTCAGAGTCATGACCACCATGTGGAGTGCATCTCTCCTCTAGCAGAGGACAACTGATAATCCACAATGCATGTAACTTGTTGAGGCATCTCATGGCTCCCATGGAGGGCAAGTATTGAAGCTGCTTACAGAAATAAACCTTTAGTTCTTCAAGAGAAACAAAGTTCCCAAACCAATCAGGTAATGCTTCAATTCCGAAATAGCATAATTCCAATCCGGTTAGAGCAGTAAGGCTTTGGAGTTGATCTGGAAGAAAGTCTGAATTTAGCCAGCCATATAATCACAGTAGGAAAATGAACGATGAAGACAATGCTGACCAATCAAGCTCCGATGGATCTAATAAAGGGCCAATGGTCAATTCTGTTAAGCTGCTGTACCAACCAAATCCTTCGGGCACAGTGATCAATTTAGGACACTCATATAACCATAAGGACAAGAGAGAAGGTACTCACTGCAAATCAATCGGAAAAGAGACCAGATTGCTGCAATGGGACAAATTCACATATCGAAGAGATTTACAGGACTCCACCAACTCAGCCGGTAGGCCGGCAAGGCCATCACAATCACTAATATCCAACTTCCGAAGGGACATCATGTGAGCCCATGGTCCAGAGGCTCTACTGGGCCTTTCATTTTTTTTTTTTTTTGTGTTAATTAGCAATGGGCTCAGCCCTTATAGTTAGGGACTTAATTAATGGGGGAAAATTAGGAGGACTTGATAGCAATTTTTAATTCTCTCGATCGATTAAACGTTCGCCGTAACGTGATTCTGATATTCATCGTTGTTCATCTGTCAGAGACAGTTTAGAGAGGGGAGAAAGGCCAAGAGGAGGAGGCAAAGGAAGGGGAAGAGCTCGAGGCTTCGAATTTAGGTAATCCACGTTCCCCTTAAGCTTTTATTGAGGTTTAATTGATGTCTAGGGTTCTTGATTTTACTATTCTGATTTGGGAGGAAATGGGGTGAATGATGTTCCGATGGGGATTGATTGGGATTGTAGGTGTGGAAGAGGTTGGTGGTGATAAGGGTGATCTGTGAGTAGGATTCCGGGTAAGGATTCTGACTTAATTGTGTTTTGATTTTCAACTGATGGTTTGACTTTATGATCTTCTGTTTTTCAATCTAAAAATTATGTCGGTACTCAATTGGATTGAGCATGGGAATAATTTGTTGTGATGTATGAGTTGTTATGATCAAGTAAGACTATATGATATGTACTTTACTGTTCTTCTTCTGTACTGAATTTTGGTTGCTAAAATTCTGTTCTGTTCTGTCATCTATTTGGGGTTTGGTCTTGGTAGGGATGATCCCTTATGTTCTGTGTACTGGCCCTAGGCTTGGGGGATATAATACCTTGCCCAATTCTGTGTACTGGCCCTCCTCCTAACGGGATAAAATAGTTAGGAGATTGATATCAGTTAGCCAAAGCTTCTCCCCAAACACGTGTCATGAATTCTGGGTCTGTTCAATTGATTTGAAAAGTTGGAAATGGTGTAGTGAACTGTTATGGAAAAATGGTAGGGTAATGGTTGTGTTGTTCATTATTGGAGTGGTTGTGGATGTTGAGCCTTGTTCTGTTTCTTTGTGCATTTTGGCCTCTAATTCGTTCTGGTTTTATGTCATTTCTTTGGTCTCTGCTTTTCGTGCATTGTGCTTTGTTTTTTTTTTTGGGCAGATTTAGTTTGAACATGCGCCTGTTATTCAGTCCAACAGGTGCCGGTTGACATAGCTAAACAAGCACCGGTTCATCTCAGAATCGGACCCCTTCCATTTTAGTAACAACAGGCGCTGTTTACTCTTCCTGACGGGTGCTGGTTAACTTTCTAATTCTGAATCTCTTCAGTTTGACCAAAGTTACCCTTGTTTGTTGTAATATTCCTTAGTGTGTGCTATAAGTGAGAAATATTTGAGCCTGAACCACAACCATATGTTACCCTAACTAAGTCCACTGCTACCACTGTTTTAAAGTTCGATGATTTGCGAAACTATATCTATGTAACTTGCTCAATCCTGGTTAAGTCATGATTCTTACTGAGCTAGTGAGCTCACACCTTACTTATCATTTCGGATTCTCAGTTGAACGAGAAAGAATTAGACGGGAGGTTCGAGGAGGACCTAGAGTGACTAATTTGACGAGTTCATGTAACGTTCTCATTTATGGTCTACTTTATGAGATTGGAGTTTTAGTACGTTTGAAGTTATTCCAAGAGATTAGTTAAATCGTTTTGCATTGTAACAGAATAATTATGTGTTTTGGCAATTTCAGTTGTGACAGTTGAGTCTATTTTTTTGGTAATGTCTGTTCTGGTTCCGGGTTCGGTATCTCATTTCGGGATGCTGCCATGTCATCTCCCGGGTCCGGGGTGTGACATTTAGTGGTATCAGAACCATAGGTTATGACATCTCTAGGCTTCTGAAAATTTCTTAAGTTGACGTGTGAGGGGGTTGATGGTTTAAGTATTGCCTAGGTTTCGAGACTGTTGTTTATTAAGCTTTTGGTTGTTTCTTTCTTGTTTGATTTCTTTTATTTAGTTCTTGGTTGATTACGATATTCAAGATAGCACGGGGAGCTAGGAGAGCAACACAGGAGGGTGCAGGAGACAGTGACCGAGACAGGGTTGCCACCAGGGCACGAGGCCAGTCTAGTAGAGCAGCACAGGGCTCAGGTTCGTTAGCTACGGTATCTGCACCGCGACGGGCTGATGGGGTACCATTTGGGGGAGTCCATTTTCTTCCACCGCTACCGTATATGCCACCGCCGCCTGCCTCAGTACCACCACCAGTTTCGATGCTGGCAGGAGTGCCTGCTTTTGTTCCTTCAGCTATGCCGGGACCTAGCACACCGATAGATATATCTGCAGCATGGGCTATGATGGCTCAGTTAATTTAGAGCCAACAGTCTCTACAGCAGGAGCAGTTACGGTTACAGGCAGAGCAACAGAGCAGACAACAGAGGAATGACTCGGGGGCTCGGTCCTTGTTCAAATGGATGAAGAGAATGGGGCTTCCGACATTTGATGGCATGGGCGGGCCAGATAGAGCTGAGGTATGGTTGGAGGAGCTAGAGCCTTATTTTGAGACTTTGGAGGTGCCAGAGGAAGTCAAACTTAAGGTGGCTATTCCCTTTTCAGTGGGGGAAGCCCTGAATTGGTGGAAAGGAGTTAAGCCAATTTACTACCAAAGAGAGGAGCCCTTCACGTGGGGGAAGTTTAAGAAAATTTTCCTGAATCAGTATTTTCCAGACACATTTCGGATGGAGAAAGAGAATCAGTTCTACGAGCTCGTCCAGACGGAGCAGATAAGTGTCACTGACTACGCACTCAGGTTTAATGCTTTGGGGAAGTACGTACAGGTAGTCACCAAAAATGCAGCTTCACGGACTAACAGGTTCGTTCGAGGACTTCAGGCCAGGATTCGAGAAAGGTTATCTGGTATCAGGCCTACCGACTATCAGGATGCCTATCGGCGAGTCCGGACATTGAGGCGGAGTTTCGGAGGACCGATGTTGAGAGGGACCGGAAGAGGCCTTGGTCCGTAGTCGATCGGGGCGCGAGTGTTGGATCCGGATATAGCCGAGGGCAAAGTGTTGGGACCGAATTCAGGCAGGGGCAGAGTTTCAGATGGTTCTAGTCAGGGGTAAGGGCTTAGATCAGCACCTACGGGACAGCCAAATCCCAAGAGGAGAGCTATGGTAGGGTCATCAGCACCAGCAGTATCGAGAGGTCGCACCATGAGTGCCTCAGGTTCCATAGCGCCTCAGTTCAACACGCTGTGGAATGCTTGCACCAACTGTGGTAGGAGACACCCAGGAGAATGTAGGTGGGCATTAGGCAGTTGCTTCTGGTGTGGGAAGCAAGGACATAAGGTATATTAGTGCCCAGAGCCAGTGCCGGGGTCAGCTCAAGCGAAGGTGGAGTCACAAAGGCTTAAGGCGGGAGAGCAGAAACAGAAACCCAATGCTCGGGTTTTCGCCCTGACTCATGATGAGGCCGAGACAGCAGATGATATGGTCACAGGTACGATTCTGGTTAACTCTGTGCCAGCTTATGTGTTGTTTGACTGTGGTGCTTCGCACTCGTTTGTATCCCGTAGATTTGCTAGAGTACTTAAAACCTCCCCAACCTTGTTAGAAAATGCTTATAGGGTGTGTGTCCCCAGTGGGAAGGTGTTGGTTTCTAATCTGTTGCATGAGGATTGTAAGGTAGAAATTGAGAGGGAGGAGTTGGGTGCTAATTTAATTCAGTTGAATATGGTGGACTTTGATGTCATCCTAGGTGTGGATTGGTTAGCTAGGAATCATGCCTTAGTGGATTGTCGGGAGAAAAGGGTCCAGTTTGCTTTGCCGGGTAAAGTAGTGTTTCACTTCTTGAGCAGAGGAAGAGAGTCCCGTAGAAGATCAATGCCAGTAATTTCAGCTATCAGAGCTCGCAAGAGTCTTCAGAAAGGATGCGAAGCTTATTTGGCTTATGTGGTGGATACTAAGAAAGAGGAACCATGCATGGAGGATATAGAAGTGGTAAAGGAGTTCAAGAATGTCTTCCCGGGTGATTTACCAAGCATACCACCAGCCAGGGAGGTAGATTTTGAGATCAACCTTGTACCAGGAGCTAAGCCTATCTCTAAGGCTCCATACCGGATGGCACTAGTGGAGTTGAGAGAGTTGAAGACTTAATTACAGGAGTTATTGGACAAGAAGTTTATTCGCCCTAGTGTCTCTCCTTGGGGAGCGCCAATCTTGTTCGTTAAAAAGAAGGATGGTAGCATGAGGATGTGTATCAACTACTGGGAGCTGAACAAGATTACTGTGAAGAATAAGTACCCTCTACCACGAATTGATGATTTATTTGATCAGTTGAAGGGGGCTAAGGTATTTTCAAAGATAGACTTGCGATCGGGGTATCATCAGTTGCGCATCAAGCCCGAGGACATCCCGAAAAGTGCCTTTAGGACACGATATGGGCATTATGAGTTCTTGGTCATGCCTTTTGGTTTGACTAATGCCCCAGCAGCGTTCATGGAGTTGATGAATAGGGTTTTTAAAGAGGAGTTGGACAAATTTGTAGTCGTGTTCATTGACGACATCCTAGTGTACTCACCATCAGAAGAAGCTCATCGAGAGCATCTCAAGATTGTGTTGCAAAGGTTTCGCGAGCAGCAACTTTATGCAAAGTTCGATAAATGCCGCTTACGGTTGAGGAGTGTAGCATTTCTGGGTCATGTCATCTCGGAGGAAGGTGTTGCTGTGGATCCTAAGAAAGTTGAGGCGATTGTGGATTGGCCTAGACCAACTACTGCTTCTGAAGTTAGGAGCTTCTTGGGATTGGCAGGTTATTACCGGAAGTTCGTGGAGGATTTCTCTAAGATAGCTACTCCACTAACCTAACTTACCCATAAGAGGACCCAGTTCAAGTGGAGTGATGCATGTGAGAAGAGCTTTCTGGAGTTGAAGAGGTTGTTGACTTCAGCTCCAGTTTTGGCACTACCTTCGGAGACTGGAGGATTCATCATTTTCAGTGATGCTTCGAAGAATGGACTTGGTTGCGTGTTGATGCAGAATGGAAAAGTTATAGCTTATGCATCTAGACAGTTGAAGCTATATGAGCAGAATTACCCGACTCACGACTTAGAGCTAGTTGCAGTGGTGTTTGCGCTAAAGATCTGGAGGCACTACTTATATGGGGAAACGTTTGAAGTCTTCACTGATCATCAAAGTTTGAAGTACCTGTTCACTCAAAAGGAGTTAAATATGAGGCAGAGATGATGGCTTGAACTGATTAAGGACTATGACCTGAAGATCAGTTATCACCCGGGAAAGGCAAACCAAGTTGCGGATGCTCTCAGTAGGAAAGGAGCGGGAACATTGGCAGCTTGTATCACTGAACAGCATCAGTTGATTTCTGAGTTTGAGAAGTTGGAATTAGAGGTTGTGCAACCTGCTTCGGGTTATCTGGCAGCTTTGATAGCTCAATCATCATTGGTGGAACGGATTAAGGAGGCACAACCCAAGAATGGTGAGTTAGGGAGGAAAATGGCAGCAACACTCGGTGGAGCACAGTCAGAGTTTCAGGTTCACGAAGATGGCAGCTTGCGGTTCCGGGGTAGATTATGTGTCCCAAGTGATGAGGTGCTGAGGATGGAGGTGCTTAGGGAGGCTCATAATACGAAACTCTCAATTCATCCTAGAGGGACTAAGATGTACCGGGATCTCAAAGGAAATTTTTTGTGGAGTGGAATGAAGCGGGACATAGCAGATTTTGTATCCAAGTGTCTAGTATGTCAGCAAGTTAAGGCTGAACATCAAAGACCTGCAGGATTGCTGAAACAACTGGAGATTCCTATTTGGAAGTGGGAGCACATCACCATGGATTTTGTTACGGGTTTACCGAAATCAAAGACTGGGAAGGACACAGTATGGGTTGTGGTGGATCGGTTGACCAAGTCAGCTCACTTCTTACCTATGAAGTTGACAGCTTCGATGGAGGAGTTGGTACAGCTATATATGGATGCAATTGTTAGGTTGCATGGGGTGCCAGTAAGTATAGTATCGGACAGGGATACCCGATTTGTGTCACGGTTCTGGAAGAGTTTCCAAGAGGCCATGGGGACCACTGTCACCTTGAGTATTGCTTTTCACCCTCAAACTGATGGTCAATCTGAGAGGACAATTCAGACCTTGGAGGACATGTTGCGCGCTTGTGTTCTGGACTTTAAAGGGAATTGGTTGGACAGCTTAACTTTAGTGGAGTTCTCCTACCACAACAACTTTCAGTCTAGTATTAGTATGGCCCCTTATGAGGCGTTGTATGGAAGAAGATGTAGATCCTCAGTTTGTTGGGATGATGTGGGAGAAAGAAGGGTAACTGGACCCGAGTTAGTGCAGATAGCCTTAGAGAAAGTACAAGTTGTTCGTGAAAGGTTGAAGGCAGCTCAAGATCGGCAAAAGAGTTGGGCTGATAGTAAACGGAGACCTTTAGAATTTGAATGTGGAGATAAGGTATATCTGAAGATTTCACCAACCAAAGGAATAATGCGGTTTGGAAAAAGTGGGAAGTTGAGTCCGAGGTATGTGGGACCGTATGAGATTTTGGAAAGGGTTGGAGATCTAGCATACCTGTTAGCTTTGCCACCGGCACTATCTAGGCTATACAATGTGTTTCATGTGTCCCAACTAAGGAAGTATGTTGCTGATCCGAGTCATGTGTTGGAAGCATCTCCTTTGTGAGTCCGTGAGGATCTAACTTACGAGGAGGTACCAATAAGGATCATGGACAGGAAGATGCAAGTCTTGAGACGAAGAAATATACCATATGTGAAGGTGCAATGGTCAAATCACACGGAGCGGGAGGCCATTTGGGAGCTGGAAGAGGATGCACGACGAAAATATCCTTCCTTGTTGGATGATTTAGGTGCACAAGTTTCGAGGACGAAGCTTTTTGTAAGGGGGTGGAATGTGAGCCCATGGTCTAGAGGCTTTACTGGGACTTTTGTTTTTTTTTTTTTTGTTAATTAGCAATGGGCTCAGCCCTTATAGTTAGGGACTTAATTAATGAGGGGAAAATTAGGAGGACTTGATAGCAATTTTGTAACTCTCTGACTGATTAAACGTTCTGCCAGAACGTGGTTCTGATATTCATCGTTGTTCATCTGTCAGAGACAGTTTAGAGAGGGGAGAAAGGCCAAGAGGAGGAGGCAAAGGAAGGGGAAGAGCTCGAGGCTTCGAATTTAGGTAATCCACGTTCCCTTTAAGCTTTTATTGAGGTTTAATTGATGTCTAGGGTTCTTGATTTTACTATTCTGATTTGGGGGGAAATGGGGTGAATGATGTTCTGATGCGGATTGATTGGGATTGTAGGTGTGGAAGAGGTTGGTGGTGATAAGGGTGATCTCGTGAGTAGGATTCCGGTAAGGATTCCGACTTAATCGTGTTTTAATTTTCAACTGATGGTTTGACTTTATGATCTTCTGTTTTTCAATCTGAAAATTATGTTGGTATTCAATTGGATTGAGCATGGGAATAATTTGTTGTGATGTATGAGTTGTTATGATCAAGTAAGACTATATGATCTGTACTTTCCTGTTCTTGTTCTATACTCGAATTTTGGTTGCTAAAATTCTGTTCCGTTCGTCATCCTGTTTGGGGTTTGGTCTTGGTAGGGATGATCCCTTATGTTCCGTGTATCGGCCCTAGGCTTGGGGGATACAATACCTTGCCCAATTCTGTGTACTGGCCCTCCTTCTAACGGGATAAAATAGTTAGGAGACTGATATCAGTTAGCCAAAGCTTCTCCCCAAACACGTGTCATGAATTCTGGGTCTGTTCAATTGATTTGAAAAGTTGGAAATGGTGTAGTGAACTGTTATGGAAAAATGGTAGGGTAATGGTTGTGTTGTTCATTATTGGAGTGGTTGTGGATGTTGAGCCTTGTTCTGTTTCTTTGTGCATTTTGGCCTCTGATTCGTTCTGGTTTTATGTCATTTCTTTGGTCTCTGCTTTTCGTGCATTGTGCTCTGTTTTTTTTTTTTTTTTGGCAGATTTAGTTTGAACAAGCGCCTGTTATTCAGTCCAACAGGTGCCGGTTGACATAGCTAAACAAGCACCGGTTCATCTCAGAATCGGACCCCTTCCGTTTTAGTAACAACAGGCGCTATTTACTCTTCCTAACGGGCGCCGGTTGACTTTCTAATTCTGAATCTCTTCAGTTTGACCAAAGTTACCCTTGTTTGTTGTAATATTCCTTAGTGTGTGCTATAAGTGAGAAATATTTGAGCCTGAACCACAACCATATGTTACCCTAACTAAGTCCACTACTACCACTGTTTTAAAGTTCGATGATTTGCGAAACTATATCTATGTAACTTACTCTATCCCGGTTAAGTCATGATTCTTACTGAGCTAGTGAGCTCACACCTTACTTATCATTTCAGGTTCTCAATTGAACGAGGAAGAATTAGACGGGTGGTTCGAGGAGGACCTAGAGTGACTAATTTGATGAGTTCATGTAACGTTCTCATTTATGGTCTCCTTTATGACATTGGAGTTTTAGTACGTTTGAAGTTATTCCAAGAGATTAGTTAAATCGTTTTGCATTGTAACAAAATAATTATGAGTTTTGGCAATTTCAGTTATGACAGTTGAGTCTATTTTTTTGGTAATGTCTGTTCTGGTTCTGGGTTTGGTGCCATGTTATCTCCTGGGTCCGGGGTGTGACACGTCAACTGTTGTTGTCCTGAAGAAATTGGAATAGACTTGATATTAGGACACTTATATATATGCAACTCTTGAAGAAATGGCAGTTGGCAAATTGCGGCATTTCTTTGCATTTTTTGCAGTTATTTAATGTCAAATTTACCAGCTTTGTTGAGTCTTGTAAGCAAACTAGTTTTTCTGTCCAAACAAACTTGCATGTTCATAACCCAAAAGGGAAACTGAACGCCCATAAAATTCTCAACCACTAAACTTTCCAAATTCGGATGAGGTTCAAGGCCTTCCAACACGTTCTCATCATTGATGTCTCATTCTCTACCTTCCGCCCATTTAAATGTCAAGTTAGCAAGTTTTGGCTTTCCAAATTAGTTGGCCTGGTGAGCTTCATCTTTACTATTTATGAGTTCGAGATTGCACATCTCCAATTCCCCGCTTAGGTTTTTCAAGTGTTGCAACTCTTCAATTTTACGACCCTTCTGCTTTGCCTAAATGAAAAAATTCCAGTGTTTGAAGACAGGTTAACCTTCCCATCATAATTGGCATTTGGAATGTTTCCTTGAAGTACCAGAGGTGATACCAATCGTAATAGTGGAGATGCCTCAAGCTAATTAAATTGCTCATTCCTTTTGGAAGCCCCTTAAGTGCTTTACAGGAAATGATCGTTAGCGTCTGCAAATTATAAAGCTTGCAAAGGGATTATGGCAAAGCTTTGATGCCGGTGTATGAAAGGTCCAGATAATGCAAATGTAGTAGATTGCCAATTTCAGTCGGTAACTCCCCACCATATGTCCTCGACAAGTTTAGAACGTGCAAGTTCTTGCAGTTCAATAGCATGTCATCCGGTATACCACTCTTCAGAGATAAAGTACGTAGTAAACTTGATCTCTCTTTTATTATTGTTTTCGTTTCTTCTCCAAATGAATCTACCCAAAGGTAACGAACCTGAGGATTTTCATCTCTTTCACCAGCTTCTAATTTATGGCTTTCAACTTTTGAAACTAACCGAGCAAGATGATAGACAAGATTATGCATTCTACAAGATATATAGGAAGAGCCATTCCAATGATCATTTCTTAGTTCTTCCAACAGGGAACTCTGAACTAAAATGTTGAAATACCTATTACTTGCATCCTCCATCATCTCGCTCTCGAGATTCGATTGAAGAAACCCTTCTGCCATCCAGAGTTGGATTAGTTCTCTCTTTTCTATGTGAAAATACGTGCGAAAGAACCCGCAATATGCGAAGCACTTTTTAAGAGATGAAGACGGCAAATTATCAAAGCTTAACTTAAGAATTGGCAGAACACTATTCTCGTTTCCTGTCATATTCAAGAAACCTTTGTTCACGATTGAGAGGCACTCCTATTTCACATTAATACGTAATAAACCTCCAATTACACTTGCTGTAAGTGGTAGACCTTGACATGCTTTTGTGATCTCCTTTCTTATTGCTTTCAATTCCTTCGGTGCTTCTCCATAGGGAAATGCTCTTTCTTTCAATATGGACCAACAATCGTCTTCTGATAACTTTTCTAAGGAGAAGAGAGAACTTGCAGTCACTATTGATGCTACTTGTAGCTTACAAGTAGTCACAAGACTCCAATTTCCTGTGAGAGAGCTAATTCCCACTAAAGAGCATAAAAAATCAGCCCATCTGGTGGTGTTTTCATTCCACATGTCATCAAGTACAAGGAGATATCTTTTCCCCTCTAATTCTTTCTTAATTTCTTGCACTATAATATCCCTGCTGGTTATGTCAACTCTTCGCCTTGTCAATGATTCTAGGATCAATTTGAAAAGTTCTGTGACTTCAAATCTTTCAGATAAATGAATCCAAATCTTTTTGCCAAAGTGCTCGTCAATTTTCTCATGACTATAGATTAACTGTGCAAGAGTTGTTTTGCCTAATCCACCCATTCCCGTTATAGGAACAAAAGAAATAACTTCAGTAGATGAACTTAACAACTTCTCCAAAATAATTGATACATCGTTGGCTCTTCCAACAACATTTCGGTTGGCTATTGAGTCAGTCTCCCTGCTGTCTCCAAGATTGACTGGCACAACACCGCCTACATGGGATTAAAGTGCAAACGCACTTGCTTCCTCATTAATCATTCTTAACTTCATGTTAATCTCCCTAACCTTACTAGCCATTCTCCAACGGAAGTGAAACCTTACCTTCTCTTTCATCGGGTTTGGAATCTCCACTCTGAGCCGCAGCATTTCATAGTTGAGCTTATCAAAGATGTTGTCAGCTTCATATGCGACACTTTCGAGCCTCTTCAGCCACAGCTTCACCGCCTGTTGCCCCAGTTTCTTTTCCTCAGCATCACATAAGACAGCTTAGATCATGGCTGCCGATCTCCTTAGTGTCTGGACATCTTTCTTGAATCCAAATGCAAAACTAATCCTCTCAGTGGCCAGCGAAAGTAGCCTCTCTAGTAGCACCTTTGCCGTGGCACCAACAAATGGGTCAGTCATTTCTTCCTCATTGAACCAAGTATTTCCAGAGTTTGTAACTTCACCCTTTTGCAAGATAGACGAGAACTGTTTCTGCGTGAGACTTTCAGTGAAGACCTGAAAAGTTGATTCACAAAAAATTGGTTAAAAAACATTTCAATAAAGTATATGCTAGATATTGTCTTGTCCAGTTAGACAATTCAATGCTGGGATCCCTTTTTTTTTTTTTTTGTTTGCTCTTTTTCTTCGGAGACCGGGACCGCGGATGTGGATAGCATTTAATTTGGAAGGGCCGAGCGATTTGGTGCCACAAAAAGAACAGTCATTAGGTCAGGTATATCCGAAGTTGATTTGATCTGAAACAGTTTATAAAAGGTTTGATATAATTATTTTATTATTCAATATGATTTGAATATATTTATTCATTTAATTTATATAATTAAATTTAAATACGGATATTATAATTTCGTACTCATTTATTTATTTATTTTAAATATATTATAAAATATATTATATAATATTATATTTATATAAAATATATATGATATTATATATTATTGTATATATATTACATTATATGTTATTATTGTGTTTTGAGTCAGGTATACCCGACAGATAATCGAGTCAAGTATAAATATTCTTATATCATACTCAGGTATTCAAGTCTGAGTAAGGTATATAATATTGCTAATCGAGTCGGGTCTAAAATAAGGTGATTCAGATCCGACCCAACCCGTCTACATTCTTTTGGCACAAACAAAAATTGCCTAAAAAAAAAAAAAATATATTGCCCCTGTGAACAACAGTTTGGAAATAAATAGAGTCAATTATTATCTTCAACTAACTTTTCAAATACTTCCTCTTCCTACACACCGTAAGAACAATAAATACCTCCATAAGACACCATGATCTTCATGATCTATAGCTGACCAACAAACCTACATCTAAGGAAAGATGCTTTCTTCTTGTACTGACTTGGTGGTTTTAGCTAGTATTCTTCGAGTTCAATATCGAGCAAAGAGACAGTGATAGAGAGTGAAGCTCTCAACATCCTCGTGTTCTCTTCCCGATTCTTGAAATCCTTCAAGCTCAACTAAAGAATATTACTTGCTTGCCTGGTTAGTATAGTGGACTGCCCTTGTCTTTTTTTTTTTACTTCCTACAGGATTGAATATTATGTTTTGCTATGCTTACTTTTGAATATCCGAGTTTTTGACCGCTGTATTGTCTAGAAATTATGGGGTCCGGTGTCTTTGAGGTGTTGGAATTCTAGTGACAATACTACCGGTTTGAGTGATTTATGTCCAGCATGCTGTCTTTTCCTGTAGTATATTTTTGTGCTTTGTTTCCCTCTCAACGTCTCCAGTGCAAATGATAGTGTCTTGATTGCATATTTTGTTTCTATTCCTCGCTGCTGGGGTGGTTTTTCATCCATCTGTTTTGGTTTCTTTTCTTTCTTTTTGGGGTCATATCCATCATCTGTCTAACTTGATCTTCAACAACTGTCTTTGATTCCTAAATCTTGATGTTGCCTGTACACAGTATGGATTCAATTTGAATTTCCATGCTGTTATCATCTCGTTACAACCCCTACAACCGGACAACCCTTCTTCAACCACTCACAACCGCTACCAGGTTAATCCAAACCACATCAAGACAAAACCCCCTTACTGCTGTCACTTTGATATACTCCCTTCAACCAGACAACACTCCTTCCCCACCCACAAATGCCAAATGAATCAATCCAACCCATAAATGGACAACTCACAATCAAATCCACCCCATCAGGACATTATTGCAATCGGCCAAAAAATCCATCCCATTAGGACATTATTGCCATATTGTTATCATTTTCTTTCAATCCCCTCATCCGGACATCTGTCCTTAACCTACTCACAAAGACAACCTGATAAACCCATCCCACATCAAGACAAAGATTACATGCTTTTGTCATTTTGTCACACTTACCACAACCGGACAAAACCCCTTCACCATCTCGCAAATGCCAAGTGATCAAGCCAATTCACATATGGACAACTCATAACCAGCCAAATGAACAAAGTCTAATTCATTTCCATGTGTGCACTTTATTCAACCCCCCACAACCGGACAAATCTCCATCATATACCCACAAACACCAATTGCTTTATCCTAACCACATAAGGACAGCTCTCATCCGGCTATCTATGGCTCAAACCCGAAGCAAATGGATTGGCAACCATGGTACCTGAGACTCAACCTCACCTAACCATTCAAGGGGGACAGGAAGACAATCATACGAATCAGAGACCCTCTCCCCGGGTTTCCACCTCAAACATACTAACCAATATCCACTCCCAAACCAATGAAATATTTTTGCTTTCACTGCCTAAGCCCATTGATCCCTCTCTGTCCATAACTCTTGTTCTAGACCCGAATGACCAGGCTTCCCCTACCCATATCCAGGCACCATGCCTCGGTCATGTGGATGTGGAGCATCAGGTATCTGCAGATAATATTGCTAAGCCAGAATCCTCTAACTCCTTTGGCTTATTCATACCTGAAACCATACTTTCCCCTCCCTGGAATGATGCTAAACCCTCCGAAAAAAATGCGAGAAAATCTTATCGAACTTGGGCAAACATTGTTAAAAGAAACTAAGATCAGTGCAATGGTATGAGACTGCAACATATACCCTGAACTAGAGAATTCATTGACATTGAGAAAGCTGATTTCAAAGATATGGAATTTAAATTGGGATTTTGCTTAATTGGTATGTTTGCTGGGCGATTTCCTGGACTAAGGGCGATCACGGAACTCACGATGCAGTGGACAGTCCCTTCCAAGGTATTTCCTTATCCTACTGGTTGGCTTATCTTCCGGTTCAACTCAAATGAAGACAGGCAGGTGGTTCTTAGAGGCGGACCATATGCTACTTTTGGACGTTCACTAATGTTAAAGGCAATGCCTAGAGAATTTGATTTCTCATTAGATGATATTAGCATATTGCCGCTATGGGTAACATTCCCTACTCTGCCACTAGGATGCTGGAACTGCTCTGCACTAAGTAAAATTGTATATGGGGTTGGAGTGCTACTAATGACTGATATGCTCATTGCACGACTAGAAAGGTTATCTTATGCCTGAGTCCTAGTAGAGGTCAATGTATCTAAGCCTTTGATCAAGGAAGTACCAATCCGACTACCATCTGGAAAAACTAAACACCAAGCAGTTCAAAATGAGTTTGAGCCATTGTTCTGCAAGATGTGCTGTAGGTTTGGTCATGCCACAGATAATTGCATGGGGGACAAAGTGAAAAATCGGGAATAGATGCTATATACTCAGGTAACATCTAAGCATAACCGGGCAAAGTCGAGGTCTAATTCTAGGCCTAAATCTGTATCGACTAGAACAATAGACCTTCCAATTGGCATTGCACCTATGGCCTCAATAACGGATAAAAGAAATGAGCCAGTTATTGCTGTGGACCGGGAAACTAGTAGTCAAGTCGGACCTACTGCGGGCACTATGGGGCATGGTTCTGGGGCATCAACTTCACAAGCCAAGAGTGTTCTAGTTACTACTAAAGATCTTATGAAACAGACTATGACTACTACATCTCCCATACAGGCTCAACAGAAAGTGCGGAAGGTTAGCAAAGGTTGATCAAGGGGCAGGCGTAGGGGACATAACCGAACTCAATCCGTGTCCTGGGGTAGGGTACAATTTCAGGTCAGTAACATTGTGCTAAATGCGGGCGAAGAAGGAAGAGTGGAGGATTTACCAAATGTGGTGGTTAAGGCTAAAAGAGCATCCATGTAAGCTTCTAGGATTATTTGCATTGTCTAGAAGAAATTTATAGACTACAACATCGACTTAGTTGGTACCCAGCAGACACTAATTGGTCAACAATGAGGGTTACATGCTGGAACATAAGAGGGTTTAATAGAACCCTCAAGCAGCATGGGGTTAAAGACTTCATCTCGAAGCACCGTGTGGATGTTTGTGGTATTTTAGAAACTAAACTTAATGAGGAAGGATTGGAGAACATCCTAAGGAACTATTTTCCTAATTGGGTTGCCAAACACAATTTGGAGGACTTGGAAGAGGGCAGGGTGGCCGTACTATGGAATGAGGCTAAGGTTGAAGTGCATGTTTGGCATACCTCAGCTCAGGCACTATCTTGTAGCATCACTTGTAAAGTTACTCATATATCCTATTCTTTCACCTTCGTGTACACTTACAATACAGTGGTTGCTAGGAGACTCCTGTAGAATGACTTGAACTAATTCTCCAATCAACTTTCAACCCCATGGATTCTAATAGGAGACTTCAACACTTATTTACAGGTGGATGATAAACTAGGAGGGATAACCCCTTCTACCTATAAGCTAAATGATTTTTCCTCACTTTATGTGGAGACTGGCATAGCAGATCTACCATATGTTGGCATACGGTTCATGTGGATAACCTCCCGGGTATGGTTCTGTTGGGTATCTCAAGCTTGTACCCTATACAGCGCAGCGAAAAATAAACGAGATACCATCCCAGGACCCGCCTATGTGTGAAAAACAAGACATAAAGATAATAAAGGTAACAACTTTTACCTTTGTTTGATCGTCCGAAGAACAAAATTTCTTCTTCAAGTGGAGGTGCGATGCAATAATCCTCATGATCAACCTCCACGTGAATTGAACGTCTAACCACTATAATAATAGTGTGATTATCTCTAACAGTAATCCACACAGAGGAATGCTCAAGCACCAAACTTTTCTGTGCTAGCAGAAATAAGATAGCGGCTAGGGTTGTTTCTCAAGACAATCGAGAGAGATAGAGAGAAGAGAAGGTCGAGTGTTGCTAGTTTTTCGTTTGTCATTTTTCAGCTAGGGTTTCGTATGTCTTGTTAATATGTCACACGAAATTTCCCTTCCCAAAACTGAGAATTCTAATCCTATTAGAATTCCCTAATTGTAATTGGAAACATCATGTTCTCACAATTACAACTTGGATCAAAAATTATAACTAATTATAATTTTCCACAATAACTTATTTTTCTCTCAATTAACCCCACTATATTATCAAATAACATTTTGAGTATATAATCCTCTATTGTGTGTGACCTATTAGGTTTCCCAGTCAATTAGTAGTGAACATGAATTAATCCAAACATATTTGAGATTAATAATCCATAATTAATTAGAATTAATTTTATTAATTCTAATTGGGATTGGTTTATTAATTCATCAATTAATAAACCTATCTTCCCATATCATGAGCGGTATCTAGCAACACATCATGACCACCCAAGAGTCCAGGAAGTCAAGTAGCTTGACATGAACCCTTCAATAGCAAACTTCAGTACAATTAACTCATTTCACCATATAATATCTCATTCGGTTTGGAGTACGGAATTATTACGAACTCCCTCCAGAATTAATTCTGGCCCGAATACAATAGTACTTGTACCAGGAACCCACAACTCTAGATGTGTATCAATTGGAACTGTTTCCAATACACAATCGTCTTGACCAAGGACTTCTCGAGTAGTAATTCCTACAAGTGGCCGTGAGATATTCACCCCTACTATTAGGAGTGGTGAATCCTTTATTAACCCTCTCAACTACTTTCGTTTACCTCACAATGTACCCAATATCCATCCCATAGGTGACCCTTGATCGAGCTCCGGAGATTTGAATCAAAGTACAAAGCTCAGCAAACAAAGTACCTTGGAGATCTTAAGTCTAAGGATTCTTGCATGTTTGCTATATTGAGATTATATCACTGGTACTAAATAGTTATCCATGTGATTATCTCAAAGTTAGGTCATCCAATGAACTTGTTCCATTAACAAGCATCCATGTGTTAACTTTGAGTATCTCAATACCCACGGTTATGAGAACCACCGCTTGATCAAATTAGAAAGTCTAACGCATGCTAGTCTTAACGCATTGATGATGTCATATCTCATTAATACTTTGTCTAGGGAGTATTTAAGTACAAATACCATCCAGTGTAGTAGAAATCTCATATCATGATCTCTATTATGATTTTCTTAACATAGTGTTGTACTATGGACTTTATCAAATAATTATATTACTTTAAATAAACAAAAGAAACTGTAAGATAAATAATGTCTTTTGTTAAAATAAAATGTATCATATACAATGTACAAGTGATTGCCTCTATGGCACAACACTAACAAGTCTAAGCTGGACATAGTTATGGGTAATGACGCTGGGTTTTGGGGTTAAAGCCAGGCATCCATGGAGTTTTCCCCTATTACATGCCTTTCGGACCACAGTCCTTACCTTTGGACACAGGTGGATTCTCCAAGGGCGGTCCCCCCTTTAGATTTTTAAATATTTGGGCTGATCATGAAAGATTTTTTGATTTGGTTAAAGGGGTGCGGGAATAAAGTTTTGAAGGCTATTATCAGTTTATATTGTGTTAAAGGTTGAAGGCACCCAAACGGGATTTGCGTGGACTGAACAACAAGAAATTTTCCCATATTTTGTCTCGTGTGGAGCAGGCCAACCAGGAGCTACAGAGGGCGCAATAGCTATTGTTAGATAATCCCTTAGATAGCACCTTGATTGCCCAGTACAAGGACCGAAAACTGACAGCTTGGAGGTTAGCAGAGGTAGAAATGAAGTTTTATCAGTAGCTAGTAAAGAGGAAATATGTGGCACAGGCGAACAAATGCACCAAATACTTCCATGTTATAGTGAACAGGAATATGAAACGGAACTTCATCGCATCCATTATTATGGAGGGTGGAGCGAGGACAGACAATCAAAAAGAACTTGCGAAAGAATTTGTTGACTACTACTATATATTGCTTAGGGCTCGGGTTCAGTGCCAAAAACTTAATGTGAACTATGTTAGGGCTGGTCCATTGGTGCCACACCATCACATGGCAGACCTTGTAATGGAGGTTTTGGATCAGGAAATCAAGCTTGCCTTGTGGGATATTGGTGACTGCAAAGCCCCAGAACCTAACGATTACTCTACCTATTTTTTCAAAAAGCCTGGGGAATGGTACAGCAAGGTTTGTGTGCAACGGTTCGGGAATTTTTTCATTCTAGCAGGATGTTAAAGCAGTTCAATCACTCGGTTATTACTTTGGTTCCTAAATCTGACCACGTTGAGAGGGTGGGGGACTATAGACCCATTTCATGTTGCAATGTGGTTTATAAGATTATCTCAAAAATACTGGTAGCCAGGCTCAAATTTGTCCTCCCTGTTCTGGTGGATCCTGCTCAGTCGGCATTTATGGAGGATAGACTTATGGCGGATAATATCCTATTGGTTTAGGAACTATTGCGGGGCTACAACAGGAATCGAGTGTCACCACGCTGCACCGTTAAGGTGGATTTCCAAAAAGCATATGACTCGATTAGTTGGGATTTCTTACTAGAATTATTAGAAGAAATTGGATTCCTGCAGCAATTTATGGGTTGGATTGAGCAGTGCGTTACCACTACCTCATTCTCTGTTACTATTAATGGGACAGTACATGGATTCTTTAAAGGAGTAAAGGGACTTCACCAGGGAGACCCCATATCTCCGTTGTTGTTCATTCTCTGTTTGGAATACTTTTCTCAAGTTGTTAAAGTTCACACACTTGGGACTACTTTCAACTACCATCCCAAGTGTGACTACTTAAGGATTACTCACCTTGCTTTTGCAGATGACTTAATGTTATTTGCTAAAGGTGACAAATCATCAGTATGCCTCATGTTGGGAAGTTTAGAGGAACTACAAAGATGCTCTGGCTTGGAAATCAACAAGGACAAATCCAATATTTACCTTGCTGGGTTGGGAATTTCGAACCAGAATTCTATTATAGATGACATTGGCATCCCTATAGGTGGCTTCCCATTTTGATACCTTGGCATTCCAATCATGGCAAATAAAATGAGAGTTTCTTACTTTTGTCCTTTATTGGATAGGATATGTAACACCCCACATTTCTTTTCTTGACGCAGTGGGCCAGGCTCAGGTGGGATGCCGCCCGTCCGACTTCTCAGACTAGGGGTCTTTATAACGATTTAAACTTAAAGCAAGTAAGTACAAGTCGAAGCTTAAATAAATACATACAACATACTCTTTTATTACAAATACGCGAGTTGTGATAGATACATCATCATGGTTCCCAAAATACACAAGACAAAATAGTTCCATCATCTAGGTACAATAATCATGCCAAAAGATTCGCTATCTAGCGCTAGATGGTAAGTCCAGGTAGTACCGTCGCTAGCCTTCAACTCCAATCCCTAAAAAAAAAAAAATAGGAAAGACAAACACATGCGTGAGTGGTAAACCCAGTGAGTCCCGTGTGTGATAGTGTTTTGCTCAGAAGAGAGATGATTTTCAATTTCTTTACTGAAATAAATTTCACAACAGCGAAATAGCAGTAATTGGTAAAATTAGGATCAAGTTATCATGTACATTTGAAAAACAATGATTTCCAAACATATGGCCTCTAATTTTAATAAATGCGGGTTCTTCCCCTTTTAGAAGTGCGACCCGCGTGCAAAGTTCAAGGAATTTCGCCTTCGGCTGCACGGTTTCTAGTGCCAGGGATTGCACCTTACAGCACGTCACCCGTGTCAGGCCGGAAGGGTGAGCAGCGTACAAATGTACCCCACCGTGCACTTAGAAATCTTTTACTTGCCTCTATTAGCCAGGGGTCCCAATCCTAACGTCAATCACCATCGAGGTGGCAAGGAGTCAAACGCCCCGAACATCCCATCCTTATTCCAGCGAATGACTAAAAAAAAATAAGCGTTCACAAACGCATTCACAAACACGGAAATTGCCAAGCACAAACGGCTAGCCAGGACGACTCATCTCAATGTCCTATCGCCCTATCTGGAGTAAGACAATCCCCAGAACTAGCCAGGTTATTTGGGGTCGTCTACCTCTAACATGGGCTAGTACAAAGATCAAAGTCCTTGCTGAGTACTCAACGCAACAATACCAACCCCATCTGACTGATCAGGCCAGAGGGTTATCTGATCCCGCAAGATCTTCAATTAAAACATTTTGGGGCTAAAATAACATTTTCCAAAAATCATGTAGAAAACCAGACAAAAGGTTTTACTCACACATCAAAATGTGTTTCCAAGAGCAACCGGGTTATTTTCCCCATACTTGATCACAAAAGTCATTTCCCAAGGGCATTTGGGTCAATTCACCCATGCCCAATTCCAAAAGACTTTTTGAGGGTATCCGAGTCATTTTACCCTTACCCGATTTGGGAAATATTCACAAAAGTTCCAATAAGGATATTTCGGTCATTTACCGAATACCCGACTTCCAAAAGTTTCATAAATCATTCCAATAAGGATATCTGGATCATTTTCCAAATGCCCGATTCTAAAGTTTATCATTTTTCGGAAATCCCAAATATTTAATCCAAAATGGCTAAATTCACATAATTCGTGTTTTAATCATCCAATAAGGTTTTCAAACCAATTATGAAATTCATTCAAATCTAAATAGCATAAAAATAAGTCTTGCTCATGTATTCTGTAAACATATTTAAACGTTTCCAAAACGGTATAAAACATGTCATTTCATGGAAAATTAAAGTAGACTAGCCTTTAAAAAGGTTTTAGAAATTATAGGGACTCACCTTGTATATTAGGCCGAAGTTGCACTCGAGTATAGCCCTAGAAGGGGTTCCCTCGACTTGATTCACCTACATCATTAGTACATTTCCTTATTATTACTTAATAGATTCAAATACCTAATGGTTTAAATAAGGTTTCTATAATTTTCTTAAAGAAATAAATGGGTCAGAGCTTTGGATGGTTTTTCTGGTTTTACAGCTTTACCACCCTTCACCATTTTTCACACAATTTATTTGATATAGGTCCAAATAGGGTGAGGCTACTTCCATAATATCCCTAAGATATCCCTCTATCAATTCCAGGTCATAAGTTCTGTAAATTCCATCCCATTTTGTACAGTTTTCCAGTTAAGTTCACTGTTCCGGGTTTTAGGATCCAGGTTTGTCATCTTCCAGAGTTTTGTGCATATCTCCTTCAATACAAGTCCAAATGAGGTGAAACCACTTCTAATATACTCCTAGGGCGTCTCTCTATCAACTTCAGGTCATATGGTATTCAAACCTCTCTCCACTTCGTTCAGTTTTTTAGCTAACCTTACTGTTCCGAGTTGATGGTTCAAACCACAATTTAGAAGCTCAAATTGTTTTAATTAATTTCTATGGTTTCTTCAACATACCCTACCATATTTAAACCCTTCACTACATCATTTATCCTCCCAACATCAGTCTTCCAACAAGTTCTCATGCTCAGCACTTTTCTTTAGTTCAATCAAACAAGTTATACCAAGTTCACCAAACCAGTAAATTTTGGCAGATTACATTACTCTTGCTATTTTCTGATTTTGCATCCATCTAAGCTCACATCACATGATCCAAATCCTTCCTAACTAGTCTAGGATATGCTTAGCATTATTTGTGTTCAAATTCCAGCAAAATCATCACTCCAAAAAGCAGTAAATAAACTGAAAATCATGCCTACTTCATCACTCATCCAACCGGTAAATCAACCATCACCAAAATCAACATATTTTCATCACTTAACTTCAACAATCTTTATATGCAGTTAGTCTCCATCTTCTAGTACCATTTTCTTAGCTTTCAAGAGTGATCTCTTACCTTTCAAAGATGAAAACAAGCTGCAACTCTCCCTCCTTTTCTTCCTCTTCCTTTCCCCTTCCTTGCTGCCGGTCCTTCTCTTCTCCTCCTTGCTGCCGAAATTCTTCTCCCTCTTTTGGTCTTTCTTTTGCTTTTCTCTTCCTCTATTCTCTTCTCTGTTTTTTTTTCTTCTTCTTGCTGCTTTTACCCCTGGCCGAAATTCTCCTCCATGGCTCCTATTTATATAGCTAGCTTCCTTGATCTTATCTTGGTCTTAATAAAAGATTTATGGTGAGTTGGCCATTTCAAGAGAGTTGTGGATTACCCTAGAAGGTTCTAGGATCCTCTAGGGGTTTTGAAGAAATTCTTAAAATCTCTTGGGATCACTAATTGCTTAATCATGATTAACTCACCCTAATCCTGAGGGAGACGAAAACAGGGGAGCATGCACGGTTTAAAAAACGGAGAGAAAAATAAACCGCAAGCCTTAGAGGCCATACGGAAGCGTGAAGATCATACCTTTGCACTCCTTAATCCTTCTAGGTTGAGTAGGAGTGGATTGAACGACTGGAATCACTTCGCTTCGCCCACTTGAAGAAGTTTCCGGTTGAACACCCGCTAGCCTTCTACTTCACCTTGTTTGCATCAACGCCTAGCTTTCCAGCTCTCGGAATATTCCTCTACCTATAGTCTAGTCGGTGAACACTATGGTGAAGAGGAACGATCTCAATTCTCCTCGGTTCTCTCGCTATTGATTAGCAAAGAACAAGGAAAAACAACAGCAGAGGGTGGCGTGAGAGAGAGGAGAGAGAAGCTACGTGAGGCTTCTTAGGCTTGGGAGGATTAGGGTTTTCATCTACCAGACACTTGTTTTATTGGTTTGCCAAAACTAGGTTTCTCAATCTCTGATAAACATATCCCCGGGATTTCAAAACACCCGGATGTTATCCTGAGAATCAGTTTGGGCTAACCCTAAACTCCTCTTAACCGTATCTGGAAAAAACCCTAATGTCCAAACTATTGGGCCGGAAAAATATTTATTATTTCTCTTGGATCCAAAAGGCCCAAAATAATAAACATTAATTATTTATTTCCTGGGCTTATATAAACAAACCAATAAATAATTAATGAGCCCAAATGAACCATAATAATTAATCTTTAATTATTTATTTCTTGGACCTATATAAATAACCCAGTAAATAATTAAACATTAATTATCTCCCCTAGTTTAAGCCCAGGTTAATTTCTTAATTATTCATACTGGACCTAGGCCCTGAATAATTAATTAACCAATTAAACTAGATAATTAAATTTCTCTCAACTCCTATTTTAATTAATTTATTTATTTTATTCCAGTCCAATAATAAATTAGACTTCTTGAATAAAATTAAATAAAATAAAATCCTCTTGAATTGAGACCAATTCCTCAACCAAAAATTAGTTAGGACTTACGGGCTATTCCGAGGACAAAAAAGACACATCGCCTTGGCTGCTAAAATGACCAAAATACCCCTGCTATATAAATAGCTGTATTTTTGCATTTTAAATATTTCCTAATATCACCATAAGGAAATATTGACCCCAAGGACAATGCTGCATTAGCAAAGTCTCCGACCTACAAGTGAAATGACTAAAATACCCCTCTACACATCGCCGTACATTTAGAGAGGAAGAAGTGTACTAACACCCCTCTAAATGACATCTACCATCCTTAGGCTTCTAGTCCAATGATCCATGACTTCCTGGAGTGTTTCCGCTTTCCAAGAGTGCTACCCTAAAGTAAACATCCAAGTCATGTTTCCCAGGGCCCTGGACATTTTAGACCATTCGGACAACCACAATGGGCGATATAGTGCAGAAACTATCTTGTACAAGTCTGTCTTAACTAACTAGTCACACATGCCCAACATGCAAGTATATTGGCCCTACGATAGAACCTCAACTATAGCAAATCAAAGTATATGCTTCCAGCTTCGCCAGACCACCAACTCATACTCAAGTCGTAGAGTACTAGTCCACGCTGTAGTGGTAGTAGTCTAGGTTTCTATCATATAGTACTTTTAGAAATCACTATTACAGGTCCTGTCCTATGTATTCGAAATACGCTTATGTCATGAAGTGAGTGGACTACTCACTGGCTAAAGGTAAGCTTTTCCCCATTTGGAATTCATAACATAATAACCTAAACATGATGAGGTTCCCAGTCTCATCAATAGGTTAAGAACAAATGTTTATGTGTTAAATAACCCGTGATCCATACCTTACTGTGAAAGACCACCATTCACATGGACCACTTATTTAAACACAATGGGTCTGTTCCAAACGAAAATCGTGCACAAACAAATAGTAAATTCACAAATAATTTTTGAAAATAAATTCTTTTATTAAAATATTCAATTTTACATCAGAAACCTAGTTTAAGAGGGCATACAATCCAACAATCTCCCACTTGCACTCTAAGACTAGGTAAGTCTATAGGTGCCCACCCCTATGGCGTCTAAGTATCTCTTGAAGACTCTCTCAGCCAAAGGTTTGGTGAATAGATCTACTAGATTGTTTTCTGAGGTAATATGTTCCACCACGACTTCGCGTCTCTAGATGAAATCCTGGATCAGGTGGTACTTCCTCTCGATGTGTTTCCCCTTCTTGTGGTTCCGATGCTCCTTAGATTGCAATACTGCTCCAGTGTTGTCGCAATACATCACAATCGGCCTGTCCATATGTGGAATGACTCCAAGTTCTGAAAGAAACTTCCGGAGCCAAACTATTTCCTTGGACACCTCTGAAGCAGCCACATACTCAGCTTCCATGGTTGAGTCAGCAATACAAGACTGCTTAATACTCCTCCATGAAATTACTCCTCCAGACAAGGTGAAGACATATCCACTAGTGGATTTTCTCTCATCCTTATCCGCCTAGAAGTCTGAGTTTGTGTATCCTGTAGGAACTCAATCATCAGCCCTGTAAACCAACATATAATCTCTCGTTCCCTTGAGGTACTTGAGAATATGCTTTACAGCTTGTCAATGAACCTCCCCTGTGTTTGACTAATATCTGCTAACTAAGCCCATGGCAAAGTAGATATCTGGCCTAGTACACAGCATGGTGTACATGAGACTTCTCACAGCAGAAGCGTAGGGAATCCTACTTATTTTGTCCTTTTCTTCTTGAGACTTAAGACAGTCCTTCGAAGAAAATGACAACCCATGTCTGCAAGGGATTAGAGCTCCCTTGCATGAGTCCATGCTGTACTTGGCCAACATCTTGTCAATGTATGTCGCTTGGGATAACCCTAACATTCTCTACTTCCTATTTCTAAGAAGCCTAATCCCGAGAATGTAGCTGGCTTCTCCCAAGTCCTTCATACTGAATTGACTAGACAGCCAAACCTTTGTAGATGACAATGTCCCTACATCATTTCCAATGAGTAGAATGTCATCCACATGATGAGGTTCCCAGTCTCATCAATAGGTTAAGAACAAATGTTTATGTGTAAAATAACCCGTGATCCATACCTTACAGTGAAAGACCACCATTCACATGGACCACTTATTTAAACACAATGGGTCTGTTCCAAACGAAAATCGTGCACAAACAAATAGTAAATTCACAAACAATTTTTGAAAATAAATTCTTTTATTTAAATATTCGATTTTACAACAGAAACCTAGTCTAAGAGGACATACAATCCAACAAATCCCACTTAGCTTAATTAAGCTTAATTAGAGGAAGTCTAAAAATAATCAAACTTGGTGAAAAATATCATGCTAGTGGGCCCTCTTCATTTACTTCTTGTGGGCCTCCTAAAATATCTTGTATATAATATAATATAAATTAAGATATTTATGGTATTAGTTGTTATATATATATATATATATATGTGTGTGTGTGTGTGTACATATACATATATATATATATATACATATATATAATATAATGGTAAAAATAATATAATAATTTAATACAATTATTGAATTCAATAATACTATAATTTAATATTACCAAGGAATATTGATATTACATAAGAGACATAAAATAATAGTAATGGATAATAGAATAAAAATAAAATCAATAATAATACTAATATTAATAATGATAATAGCACTAGTGATGGCTATATTATAATTCTATGAATAATATTATTACTTTGCAATCTTAATTTTATTATTGATAATAAAGAAGGAAAATACTTCGTTTATATATATTTTCATTGTTAACAAAACCATGCTACATAAATTCCTTATGCAAGGCGAACAAGGCGGGTTATTACAATCTCCCCTCCTAAAAGGAATTTCGTCCTCGAAATTAGATCTCACCTTCAAAGAGTTCTGGGTAAGTTTTATACATTTATGCTTCTATTTCTCACTTAGCATCCTCCACAGGATGATGGCTCCATGGCATTTTAACAAGAGGAATTTGCTTTTGTCGCAACTTCTTTTTGGTGATATCTAAGGGTTCCCAATACAGAGGAGATCGGCACTTTTGTCCATATAGGACTTCAAACAATGCCATTTCGATTGAGGATTGATAACTATTGTTGTAGGCAAATTCCGCATAAGCCAAAATTATCAAGCCATCTAGTCCCAAAGTCCAATGCACATGCTTTTAACATGTCTTCCATAATTTGGATAACCCGCTCTATCTGGCCGTCAGTCTAAGGGTGTGCAGTGGTGCTGAATTTCAGAGTAGTCCCATACAGTTGTTGCATCTTCCTCCAAAATCGAGAAGTGAACCTGGGGTCTCGGTCAGATACAATGCTGGAAGGTACTCCATGGAGTCTGATTACTTCATTCATATAAATCTTACTTAATTTCTCCAAAGAGTCTCGTTCACTTATGGGTATAAAGTAAGCTGTCTTTGTTAACCGATCTACAATCACCCAAACTGTATCTCGTTGTCCAATGGTTACTGGTAAACCGGTAACAAAGTCCGTGGTAACTTCGTCCCATTTTCATTCAGGTACTGGTAGTGGTTGTAGTAATCCCCCGGGCTTTTGGTGATCTATCTTCACCTTTTGACAAGTAAGACATGGAGCAACAACTCGAGAAATATCGTTCTTCGTACCTATCCACCAAAAATGTTGCCTCAAGTCTCGGTACATCTTTACTGCCCCAGGGTGAATGGTGTACTTACTCCAATGTGCTTCAGTTAATATTTCCTGCTTCATAGTAGCCTGTCTCGGTATACAATATCGCCCTCTAAATCGGAGGATCCCTGCGTCATTTTCATAGAAATCAGTTTTCTTCTGTTCCTTGCTATTCGCCTTGATCTGCTGCAACTCTCGGTCTTGCTCCTGAACTCCTTTCAATTGTTGCAACCATACAGGCTGTATTGATATGTTATTTATCTTGATTCGTCCTTCAAGTGCCACTGCTTCCAACTCCGGGGTCTGCGCCATCCGTAGTGTAGATATATGTCATTTTCTACTTAATGCATCTACTACTACATTAGCCTTTCCCGGATGGTACTTAATTGGGTAGCGAAATTCTTCTAAGGACTCCATCCACCTTTGCTGTCTCATATTTAAATCTTTCTGAGTGAAGATATATTTCAAGCTTTTGTGATCTTTAAGAACCTCAAATTCTGCTCCATAAAGGTAATGCTTCCACTTTTTCTAGGCGAACACAATGGCTGCTAATTCCAAATCATGAGTAAGGTAATTTCTCTCATGGGGTTTCAATTTCCTCGATATATACGCTATTACTTTCCTTTCTTGCATTAATACTCCGCCCAATCCTTCCTTAGAAGCATCAGTATATACCCCGTAGGGCTTATCCATGGCAGGCAAGGCTAGAACAAGTGAGTTGCTCAACCTTCGCTTCAATTCTTGAAAACTTTTATCACAACTTTTCGACCATTCGTAGGGCACCTTCTTTTGGGTTAATCGGGTTAATGGCAAAGCAAGTTTCGAGAATCCTTCAATGAACCTTCTATAATATCCTGCCAAGCCTAAGAAATTTTTCACCTCCGTAGGGTTTTCCGGTCGTTTCCAATTTATTATAGCTTCCACTTTTGCAGGGTCCACAGAAATCCCTTCTTTAGAGATCACATGCCCTAGAAAAGATACTCTATCCAACCAAAAGTCACACTTGTTAAACTTAGCATACAACTTGGCTTCTCTTAATTTCTCAAGCACTTTCCGCAAATGCTCTTGATGATCCTAAGGGTTCTTAGAGTATACTAAAATATCATCAATAAAAATGACAACAACGTTATCCAAGTAGGGCTGAAAAATCCGATGCATAAGGTCCATGAAAGTGGCAGGGGCATTAGTAACTCCAAAGGGCATCACTACAACCTCATAGTGCCCAAAGCGCGAATTGAAGGCAGTCTTAGGAATATCCTCTTCTTTAATCCTCACCTGATAATGCCCCTATCTCAGGTCTAATTTAGAGTAACATCCTTTTTGGGTCAACCTCCTCCTGGTCCCCTAAATTGCACCAGTTTATTCCTATGGTCTACCCTCGCATGATGTTGCGATAGCCAATCCATTCTTAAAATGGCATCATAGTCTGCTATGGGCAAACTTATAAGGTCTCCTTCCAAGGTCATATGTTCAATTTTTATTTCACTTCCCAAATAAATTCTATCACCGCTCAATTGCTTTCCCAAAGGGGTACTAACTATCATCTCATAAGGAGCCTCCTTACTTCTACTCTTTATCTTTTGTGCAAAGGAGCATGCAATAAAAGAATGGGTAGAGCCTGGATCTATTAGAATTTGCACTTCTTGACCAAAAATAAAAATCTTACCTTCCACCACTGCCAATGCATTAGTGCCTGCTTTATCTAGGGTTACCACTCAAGCATTCACGACAGGCTTGTTGGATCCTACTTTGGGTGCAGAGGGCTGGCTTGGGTTTCCTTTGGAAAATTCCGGTCTTGCCCCCCATTTTATTTCCTCTCGGATTCATCTATCCCATTGTCCTCTTCGGATATGGGCAATTCCAACTCTTGTGTCCTTCTTCTCCACAATTGTAATAATGAATGAACGGCTTTCCCATACTACCCCCCTCTCTTCTTTGAAATTTCCCTTTATTTGGCCATTTATTCCCTGCCGGCCTTTTATTTCGGTTTAGGGGTTGAAATCTCCTCTTACTTCCCTGCCCGCCTCCTCGACCCTTGATGCTATTTCTATTGCAGCACTATAATTACTTGGGTCATACTAAGAAATACCCTCTTGAGCTCGGGGCGCAAGCCTTTCATAAAATGGGGAGTCCTATCTGATTCATTCTGCACCTGGAGGGGGCAATATTTCGAGAGTCGCGTGAATTCGGCAGCATACATCGCTACTGTCTTTCCCTCTTGTCTGAAATTTTGAAATTCATCTTCTCGCCTTTCTACGACCCAACATGGTATGAATTCTTTCTTGAACTCCTCCCGAAATTCCTCCCGAGTCCATTCCTTTTGCCCCTTCTTTCGTGTCCACCAGTCTCGCGCTGGTCCTTGAAGTTTGAACGCAGCAAATTACACCTTCCGCTGCTCCAAGTAATTTAGAGCGGCGAATATGTTCTCCATTTGATTTATCCAGGATTCTGCTTCTTGCTCTTGTTCAGGTCGGCCACAAAATGGAGGGGGTTGGAATTTTAGGAACCGCTCTAACGCTTGATCCGCCTCAACTTTAGTTCACCGTCCTTCTCTAGCTATCATCTCGGTCACATTTTGTAGCATTTTCATCATTTTCTGGAAAGTCTGCATCATAGTGTTTTCCAACGATTCATCGGATGCTCCTTTAGCTACATTGTTAGCATATGATTCCTTCGGAGGGCGACGAGTGGTTCGCTTTGGCGGCATAATAAAGACTGTTAGTTTACCTGGTTAACTTAAGATCAGTAATGGAGTTAGATTAATATGTTAGCATCGAACATTATCATAATATAAAAACATAACACCCAGATATACTATACCAAAATTGCAGGGTTTTTAGTACATTTACACATATACTGGCTTATTATCTCCTACTAACACACGTACTTAATATGTATATCAGATAATACTCATACTAAAACTTCCTAGGTAGTCCTTCTATTCGCTATTATCATCGCTAGAAGCAGGTGGTCTTGAATCAGTCGATACATGATAGTACTCGGGAGTATTAGATCCCGGGCCTAACACCTCCACATCTTCTCCTATGGCTGAATCGTCTGAAGACACAGCAACTACTTCGACTACTTCATCTTCATCATCTTCGACTGCTGACTCCTCTAAGGATATGGCAACTACCTCAACCACTTCATCTTCCGATTCATCCAAAGGGATTATGACTCCTTCCGGTTCGGCTGGCTGCTTAGGGCTTTCCACTATCTCCTGTTCTTTAGTCACATCTCCTATATTGCTATCCTGAGTTGGCTCTGAGTTTCTTCCTCTTGATCTCAGGCCTCTAAGGGAGCTATGATAATAACAGGGTCCAGAGATTGATGTTCTTAGGAAAGTCTTGATCTTCTTCTTCTTTGGGTGAGAGCTTTCACCTTCTTCCCATAACCCATCTCTACGATCTTGTTCCTCTATCGGTTTCTTCCCTTTATCATCATTATTAGCCATACTTACCAAAGAATAATCAAATTAAACTTCCATCTATACCCATAAACATTATATCTATACCCACAGATAATATACAAATCAAACTCTGTGGCTAATGCTCTGATACCAATTGTAACACCCCACATTTCTTTTCTTGACGCAGTGGGCCAGGCTCAGGTGGGATGCCGCCCCGTCCGACTCCTCAGACTAGGGGTCTTTATAACGATTTAAACTTAAAGTAAGTAAGTACAAGTCGAAGCTTAAATAAATACATACAACATACTCTTTCATTACAAATACGCGAGTTGTGATAGATACATCATCAGGGTTCCCAAAATACTCAAGAGAAAATAGTTCCATCATCTATGTACAATAATCATGCCAAAAGATTCGCTATCTAGTGCTAGATGGTAAGTCCGGGTAGTACCGTCGCTAGCCTTCAGCTCCAATCCCTAAAAAAAAAATAGGAAAGACAAACACACGCATGAGTGGTAAACCCAGTAAATCCCGTGTGTGCTAGTGTTTTGCTCAGAAAAGAGATGATTTTCAATTTCTTTACTGAAATAAATGTCACAACAGCGAAATAGCAGTAATTGGTAAAATTAGGATCAAGTTATCATGTACATTTGAAAAATAATGATTTCCAAATATATGGCCCCTAATTTTAATAAATGCGGGTTCTTCCCCTTTTAGAAGTGCGACCCGCGTGCAAAGTTCAAGGAACTTCGCCTTCGGCTACACGGTTTCTGGTGCCAGGGACTGCGCCTTACAGCACGCCACCCGTATCAGGCCGGAAGGGTGAGCAGCATACAAATGTACCCCACCGTGCACTTAGGGATCTTTTACTTGCCGCTATCAACCAGGGGTCTCAATCCTGACGTCAATCACCATCGAGGTGGCGAGGAGTCAAACGCCCTGAACATCCCATCCTTATTCCAGCGAATGACTCAAAAACAATAAGCGTTCACAAACGCATTCACAAACACGAAAATTGCCAGGCACAAACGGCTAGCCAGGACGACTCATCTCAATGTCCTATCGCCCTGTCTGGAGTAAGACAATCCCGAGAACTAGCCAGGTTATTTGGGGTCGTCTACCTCTAACATGGGCTAGTACAAAGATCAAAGTCCTTACTAAGTACTCAACGCAACAATACCAACCCCATCTGACTGATTAGGCCAGAGGGTTATCTGATCCCGCAGGATCTTCAATCAAAATATTTTGGGGCCAAAACAACATTTTCCAAAAATCATATAGAAAACTAGACAAAAGGTTTTACTCACACATCAAAATGTGTTTCCAAGAGCAACCGGGTTATTTTCCCCATACTTGATCACAAAAGTCATTTCCCAAGGGCATTTGGGTCAATTCACCCATGCCCAATTCCAAAAGACTTTTTGAGAGTATCCGGGTCATTTTACCCTCACCCGATCTGAGAATTATTCACAAAAGTTCCAATAAGGATATTTCGGTCTTTTACCGAATACTCGAGTTCCAAAAGTTTCATAAATCATTCCAATAAGGATATCTGGATCATTTTCCAAATACCCGATTCTAAAGTTTATCATTTTTTGGAAATCCCAAATATTTAATCCAAAATGACTAAATTCACATAATTCATGTTTTAATAATCCAATAAGGTTTTCAAACCAATTATGAAATTCATTCAAGTCAAAATAGCATAAAAATAAGTCTTGCTCATGTATTCTGTAAACATATTTAAACGTTTCCAAAACGGTATAAAACATGTCATTTCATAGAAAATTAAAGCACACTAGCCTTTTAAAAGGTTTTAGAAATCATAGGGACTCACCTTGTATATTAGGCCAAAGTTGCACTCGAGTATAGCCCTAGAAGGGGTTCCCTCGACTTGATTCACCTACATCATTAGTACATTTCCTTATTATTACTTAATAGATTCAAATACCTAATGGTTTAAATAAGGTTTCTATAATTTTCTTAAAGAAATAAATGGGTCAGAGCTTTGGATGGTTTTTCTGGTTTTACAGCTTTACCATCCTTCACCATTTTTCACACAATTTATTCGATATAGGTCCAAATAGGGTGAGGCTACTTCCATAATATCCCTAAGATATCCCTCTATCAATTCCAGGTCATAAGTTCTGTAAATTCCATCCCATTTTGTACAGTTTTCCAGTTAAGTTCACTGTTCCGGGTTTTAGGATCCAGGTTTGTCATCTTCCAGCGTTTTGTGCATATCTCCTTCAATACAAGTCCAAATGAGGTGAAACCACTTCTAAAATACTCCTAGGATGTATCTCTATCAACTTCAGGTCATATGGTATTCAAACCTCTCTCCACTTCGTTCAGTGTTTTAGCTAACCTTACTGTTCCGAGTTGATGGTTCAAACCACAGTTTAGAAGCTCAACTTGTTTTAATTAATTTCTATGGTTTCTTCAACATACCCTACCATATTTAAACCCTTCACTACATCATTTATCCTCCAAAAATCAGTATTCCAACAATTTCTCATGCTCAGCACTTTTCTTTAGTTCAATCAAACAAGTTATACCAAGTTCACCAAACCAGTAAATTTTGGCAGATTACATTACTCTTGCTATTTTCTGATTTTGCATCCATCTAAGCTCACATCACATGATCCAAATCCTTCCTAACTAGTCTAGGACATGCGTAGCATTATTTGTGTTCAAATTCCAGCAAAATCATCACTCCAAAAGCAGTAAATAAACTGAAAATCATGCCTACTTCATCACTCATCCAACCGGTAAATCAACCATCACCAAAATCGATATATTTTCATCACTTAACTTCAACAATCTTTATATGCACTTTGTCTCCATCTTCTAGTACCATTTTCTTAGCTTTCAAGAGTGATCTTTTACCTTTCAAAGATGAAAACGAGCTGCAACTCTCCCTCCTTTTCTTCCTCTTCCTTTCCCCTTCCTTGCTGCCGATCCTTCTCTTCTCCTCCTTGCTGCCAAAATTCTTCTCCCTCTTTTGGTCTTTCTTTTGTTTTTCTCTTCCTCTATTCTCTTCTCTGTTTTTTTTTCTTCTTCTTGCTGCTTTTCCCCTTGGCCGAAATTCTCCTCCATGGCTCCTATTCATATAGCTAGCTTCCTTGATCTTATCTTGGTCTTAATAAAAGATTTATGGTGAGTTGGCCATTTCAAGAGAGTTGTGGATTACCCTAGAAGGTTCTAGGATCCTCTAGGGGTTTTGAAGAAATTCTTAAAATCTCTTGGGATCACTAATTGCTTAATCATGATTAACTCACCCTAATCCCACTTAGCTTAATTAAGCTTAATTAGAGGAAGTCTAAAAATAATCAAACTTGGTCAAAAATATCATGCTAGTGGGCCCTCTTCATTTACTTCTTGTGGGCCCCCTAAAATATCTTGTATATAATATAATATAAATTAAGATATTTGTGGTATTAGTTGTTATATAGATATATAGATATATATATATATATAATAATGGTAAGAATAATATAATAATTTAATACAATTATTGAATTCAATAATACTATAATTTAATATTACCAAGGAATATTGATATTACATAATAGACATAAAATTATAGTAATGGATAATAGAATAAAAATAAAATCAATAATAATACTAATATTAATAATGATGATAGCACTAGTGATGGCTATATTATAATTCTATGAATAATATTATTACTTTGCAATCTTAATTTTATTATTGATAATAAAGAAGTAAAATACTTCGTTTATATATATTTTCATTGTTAACAAAACCATGCTCCACAAATTCCTTATGCAAGGCGGACAAGGCGGGTTATTACAGGATAGGCTCTTATACTGGAAGATGGTCAGCACGGTCTTTATCATATGTGAAGTGAATACAATTGATCCAAACTGTCTTGCAAGGTGTTGATTACTTTTGGCTTTCTATACTTCCAACTCCAGTTGTGGTTATCAATCAGTTGGACATGCTGACTAGGGACTTCCTTTAGGACTCAAAGCTTGCACTTGTGGCCTGGAGAGATATTTGCCTTCCAAAAGAAGAAGGGGGCCTGAGACTTAGGAATTTAAGTACTTGGAATGCAACACTATTATCCCGAATCTTATGTGATATCCAAGCAGAGAAACAGTCACTATGGGTTAAATGGCTTAATCACTATTACATGGAGGGGCATTTAGTTTGGGAGATACCACAACATAAGGAACATTCTCCTTTGCTCCAAAGAATACTATCAATCAGGTATACCATTTTGGAAAGGGAAAGAGATGCAAATCGAGCAGCAATACTTTTGTAGTCTTGGGCAATAGAAACCACGGGATTCACTGCACATGCATATAACTATCGCAGACCATCACTGCCAAAGGTATATTGGGCCAATACAATTTGGAAGTAGGGTCTCACACCAAAGCATTCATTCATGGTTTGGTTATGTGTCAAGGGTCGGTTGAAAACTAAAGATGTTCTGGTGTTCCGGCCAGACGACATATCATATCCTTTATGCCATACGCACCCAGAGACGACTAGGCACATTTTTTTCAATTGTGTAATATCGAAACAAGTATGGATGGATATCAAGGCATGGTTAGCTTTACCATAGCATATGAATTTGATCGACACTTGTCTCAATTGGTTCAACCAGGTAACTCGTAGATCCTTGTGGGTTGCCAAAGCCAAAGTATCTGCAATGGCTGCCACGGTTTACTACATATGGCTGGCACGCAATCAAGCACTTTTCAAAAGAGTTGCCTGTTGACCTTTGGAAACTACTAAGAGGATCAAAACACATGTGTACTCTATTCTTTTTACCTTGTACCTTTATGTTTTGACCCATTTTGAGGATTCTATCTGTCACAACTAGTTAATAGTTACATTTCTATTAATTAGTAAGATCTTGTGTACATACACTTTGATCAATATATACATTTACATCTTGATCAAAAGAAAAAAAAAATTGCCCCTGCAAGTTATGCATAATTCTCGCAAAGTTATATATAATAATCAAAAAATTAAACACAAAAATTTCTACCATCTAAATGATATTATTTTACTTAATAATTTTGCAACATTATACACTGTCAAGTCTTATTAACAATCAAATGGTGGTATAGTTATACAATACTAATCCTTTAGCAACAGCACATGAGCAATCTTGCTAGTTTTGGGCTAGTGACGGTCATTTGGGACTATCACGTAAAATCTCACCCTAAGTTATTTTGGGTAGTACGGGATCATACATTGCATTATTTAAATGGCAATGTGATTTTATGATTTTAGGTGCTTCGTGTATGTAGCTGATGAGTTAAGTTACCCTAATTAGCTTGAGCATGATATTCATGTACATGTTAGGTTATTTAGTTTGTTTTAAGAGAAAACTTGAGAAAATAGATTTTGGAATATTAAAATTTTGTTGTTAAATTATAACACAAGAACAAGATTGTTCAATGGTAAGAGTGTTAGGATTTGAATGAAGTGATTAAGGGTTCGAATATTAATTCTTACTTGGACATCCTTTCCTTCCTTTTCCTCTTTGGCCGACTCCCTTGTTGTAGCTGCCACTTCCATTCTTGGAAATCCTTGAATTAGGGAGAATTATTTGAATGGAGATCATATTCCAAATTCGTCACCTATTAAAATAATTTATTTCCTTATTCCTCCCAAAATTCCATATTTAATGTACTTATTTTAATAGCTATATTATGTGTATTTCTTAATTTGGTTCTAAGACTAATAATCATGGATTTGGGGATTTTCTTTCCAAATTTAATCCCTCTTAGCCATTACTACCTTTTAGGAGGAGAGAAAGATTCACCAAATAATTTTAAATCCTTGTTTTTTTTTCAAAATATGAATTTTAAAGAAAATTCCTTCCTTATAGGTTTTCTACAGTCGGCCATAGCATAGGTTGGCTTCCATAATCTTTTCCCTTCAATTTGGTAAGAATCATGGCATTAATCTAACCTGGAAATTTGGTTCCTTTCAGCTAGCCGCAGCTTTCCTTTTTCTCTAAATCCTAAGTTTGCTTCCCTAAAGGAAGCCACAATTCCAGCTCTCAATCATTGATTCAACCACTCATTTTCCTTTTCTGCTGAGGCCGGATATGGTGAGTGAGACCAGAAAGGAAGGACTCTTCAATTAAGTAAATAATATAACTCATTCGTTTGTTTTAGCCGTATAGACCATCACAAGACCTCTTGAGCAAAATTCGACCACCAACTCTCCCTTCTCTTAGTCGAAAATTTCCAACTCTTCATTAAGGATACGAATTCAATTGCTACCTGATGAAGCTCATAATACAGCTTTTGTGCTCTCAAATTCCAGCCAAGCACATGGCTTTATATCTATGATTTCAGAGAACTTGGGAAGTACTTTCCTTCTTGGTTTAGCCGACTCTAAGGAGGAGAAGAAAGTTCCTTTTAAGACCACCAACCTTGATTACTCCTTTCTTTACCCAACTATGGTAAGTTTCTCCCCTACCTTCCTAGACTAATTCCCAAGAATTTCTGCAATTTTGGTCCCTCACGTCCTCACGGGACCGCAGCAAACCCATAGTAGACTTTGGCCCTCCTTCAACCCAACAACTGAAGGAAAAGAGAGCAACCCTCTCAAAATAGTAGCAAGACCTACAATTTTCCTCTATCCCTCTCGGCCACCCTTCTCCCTTCATCACTTCTTCAACCAAAAAGCAAATAATTACTCACACAAGGCTTCACTGTTCCTTTCACTTGTCTGAAACTCACACTTAAACAAACTAATTAGCCTACTCTAATTCCAAAACACCAGAGCCATATTTGCTCCCCAGTCTTTGGAGGACCAAGACAGCAATAGGAATAAGAGCATAGTAATCCCATCTTCTAAAAATATATATATATATATATATATATATATGTATGTGTATGTATGTATGTATGAAACTCTTGGAATGGAATAAATCTTTTGATGTGGTTTATACCATGAGAGTTTATATCATATTCAAAATATTTTTGGGGAAGTAAATATTTTTAGAAATAATTTTTCAAGTGTATTAAGCTATTTTGAGAAAATGACATTGCAATGATCTTGTGACTTGTATTTGTGAATTCCTGAATACTTAAGGGAGTTATACGCCTATACTAAGTTACTCAGGTTTGAGAACATTTTTCGGTTAGCAAGTTAGTATAGGCGTATAGGCGTATGATACCTCCAGATAGTTGTCTCTTTCTTAGCAATGTGACAATATTTGTAGTAGAGTCGTCCTTACCTAGTAATACGTTTTTCACTAGGGAAATAGAGGTCGGACATGGGACATCCATGTCGGATTGAAACTAATAGCGGTATCATGATGATACTAAATTAATTCTTATTGCGGAATCATGAAGATACTGAATTGATTATATTTAATGTCGGTAGGATTTAAATGTATTTTTGCTTTATGGAAACTTTATTGATGGATCAAGTTCCTATCTAATCGTATGAGATCACAATGTGATTTGCAATGTGTTTTACTATTAGAAGTTGTATTTTGAGAATACGGTATGATATTTGTATGAAAAGCTCAATATAAATGTTATGAATAATTTTGTGATCCCAAATGTTGTTGGGTTGGTATCCCTACACCTCCCCCCCGGAAATTATAATTGATTTCAATTGTGTATCTCCCATGAAAAATATTGTGATTTGCACAAAGGCCTGCAATAATATTTCTTGCATCAATTCCGGTAGTTTTGATCATGCATCATGAAAGCCATTATTGAAACTCACAGATAGCATACTACGGGACTTACTAAAATTTTATCTCACACAATTTCATTCATGTTTTACAGGGAGACTTGATTGGAGATAAGATTGAAGAAAATTAATTTTAATGTTATCTTGAGACTCTATATTTTGTATTCAGATTTTTATTGATGTTTATTTGAATTTTCTTATCTGAGAATTTATGTATTTATTTGAAGGCTTTGTAATAGACTTTTTTTTTTTTCATTTTCAGAGTTATTTAAGATTTCAAAATTTTATTATTTAGTTTAGTGTATTATAAAGACCCCTTGTCAATTAGATGGGGTAACGTCTCCAACTCAATGGGTTATATGGTTGTGAGAGTGCTATGTTCTCTACCTATGGCAATCATCTACAAGATCCAGTATAAGGCCATAAATTCAGCCTTTAATTCTAGAGTCCTCAAGGGCATAAAGAAAGGATAAATAATTATCTTCCATTTAGATCTTACTAGATCTCACATGACTATTCCAAGACCTATTACTTGGGGCCAAGTCACTCTTTCAGATGATTGAAAACTTCCAAATGCATCTCCCAGTGTTCTTGTCTAAAATACTACTGTATCTAGTATTACACAATTCTCTTCGGGTTCTGTTCACATCGGTGTTGATATATCTCAAAGCCAAAGATATCTATCTGCCAGATTTGACTATGGAATAACAAGGCATTCTACTCTTAAGCTAGTGATAGCAAGGCATTATGTCTCCTCTCTTTCTACGCACATTTAAGCCTTTGATGAACTTCTAATATTGTCAAACCAAGATGTTTTATTTAGTAGAAATGCATACCTAAAGATCAAACTTTAGTTGTCTTTCTCGCCGCAAGATGGCCTCTAAGGAATGGGACAGTCGGCTTCATGGACAGTCACCTTCGAGATGATCATCTTCATTCCTGGGATTTGCAAATGGAACTATTCTTGGAATGGAATTAGTTGTAACACCTCTCATATTCATGTATTTATAGTAAAATGGCATTTCATAAGTATATTCTTAAATGGGGATTTATTTGAATATACTATATGGGAGTATATTTGCATATTTTTATAGAAATTTTATTTAATACATGACTACTTTTTATTCTATTTGATTTTAGGTGAAATATTTATGTAGAAAATTTGTGTGTACTTATGTGAATATATTGTAATACTTTATAATGATTAATTTTATATCTAGAACGGAAAATTATTTATTAAAATGTATTTTATGCAATTATTTGGTGAGAAACATTGTTTTTGGGGTAAATGTGAGAGATCGGTTTTATAAATGACTCAATTTTGATTTTTATTTAATAAAAGTCCTATTCCAATATTTTGACCGTTTTAAATTTTTATTTTAATTAATTTTGACTCCTAATTAACCAAGACTTTGAACCTTTTGACTATTCTTTGAACTTTTTAATTAATGTGTGAACCTTTTGTACCTTTGCTCATTATTTTTACACAAGACTAATTTTTTTTTTTAAATTTTTTTTCATTAAACCCTAGTGTGACTAAATGAGTGAAATTACCATCATATTCCCTAGTGTGCTGCCTCCCCTCATTAAATCTTGGCTATTGATGTGTTTGAATCTCCACTCTTAAATTTTATTAAATCCTAGCCTTCTAAAATCACTTCTTGAGAAAGTTAATCAATCTAAATCATCTATTTAACATACAAAATCAAATTTTCTCAGAACTCTAGAGCTCATTTTCGTTCATAGCTTCTTCCACACTTAGAAAAAATTTATTTCACTTTCTTTCCTCTCTATTCCTAACCAATCAACCCCCTCTCTTTTTGCTCCTTCGATTTTATTCACACAAACTCTTTAAATCTTACTTAATTATTTAAGATTGAAGCAATTAGAAACTATCTATTGAAGTATTTAAGAGTGTTTTTCAAGAAAGTAAGTGCTTTAAGCTCATTTTCTCTTGTAAAATCAGATTTTGTAATCAAGTTCTTATTGGATACATTTTTGTATTCTCAAGATAAATTAATTTTGGTGATATTTATGTGGAGAAAATGCTGTAAAATTGATGTTAACATATTGTATTGAATTTGTGTTGTAGATTTTGGGTGATTCGAGATGAATTGAATGCGATTTGATGTTGAATTATTGCTTGGGAGACATGCTTGTGTGCTAGTTGTGTTTGATTTGTGTAGTTTTGGTCTTAATACCAAAAATATAAATTGGAAATTTTGGTGTACTCTATTCTATTTGATTATATTGTGGCTTAAGAGTATTTTCCCGTTAGAATTATGTAATTTGCATACTTTACTAATTTTATATGAATTTTTGAAATTACTCTATTTTGTTACTGACAAACCCTGATTTTGTTATGAATTAACCTCTTTCACTTTAAATCTTGAACTAAAACTTTTATCGATAAAACTAATTTGTTTTAGAAATAATTAGCCACTAGAATTACTTGATTTGGCCAAGCAAATTGCTCTCAGTAGGTTTTACAAAAAAAACACTTCCAAATCAGATTTTCAAAGTTAATATGCGTTGCATCAATTTTGAGTTTCAAATTAACATCCTTAGACACTTGATATTTTGATTCAAATTTTAAAGTATCACCCCCACATACTGAAGTTATATTCTATAAATTTTTATTGTATTTTTAGTTCATTTTCTTGGTGATCTAATTGCCCCAAAATGTTCTCTATTCAGCCATATTTTCACTAAAACACTATGTTAATAAAATAATGAGAAAACTATGATTTAACTATAAAATCTTCTTTATATCGATTTGATTTATTATAATATTGATATAGGAATGTTATGAGATCGTCAGTTCAGTATTTTAATACTTATATGATAATGTGATTATATTAAACCTTTATATGATAACTATATGATGTTTAATAGCTAGCTAAAATGCTAATACTTTGTGAACTTAAATGTTCTATGTGCTAATGTGAATTTGCTTTATACTTTAATTTCATAATATTTGAGTTTGAATTTTGAAGATTATGTGTTATTAGATATTGGAGATTGGTGCGAGTTAGATTGTGATATTAGGATTGCTTAAGTTTATGATAGTTTTAGAGGAATTATATTAAGTATGAAATTTATTATTGGAAATTCTATATATATGCTAGAATTTGCTAGTGATCAAGGATACAATCCACAAACCTAAGTTGGATTTTGTTATTTCTTGCTTGGACTTAAGGTAAGTTCCCACATTTCATAATTTCGTAAATCTAGGTGTGCGTGAAAGATATTTCAATCATGATAAATGTATAAATAATTTACAAATAAATTTACATTTACTTGAAAATCATTATCCATGAAATAATTTATATATGCAAGCGAAATTTTATTAATTGTGTGTGTGTGTGTGTGTGTGTGTGTGTAGATGCTGCTAGGGTTGTAGCAGCTATGTATTTCTACTATAAAAATCCTGTTTGTTGGCTATCAGAGAGAGACAGGTATTTTGGATTGGTCTTAAACCATTTTTTGAGGGAGGGAATATATGTATTTTGTGCATTCCAGTCCTTCCACCATTTGCAGTGTCCTTGGAGGGTAAGGCATAAGAGACCTTGCTGATCGAGATCTTTTACATATGCAAACTTTTGGGAATAAATCCAGGCAAGCTTGAATATACTGAAGAATTAGAGCAGTAGGGGAACTGCTAGTTGTTGGTTTGAAAATCTGCTTTTGAAATATTCAAATCCTTCTTTGGCAGGGTCAGGAAGGATATTTTCAGTTGGACCATAACAAGGCCACCATTGATTGACAAACCAATTAGGAAAGACTAATTGGGCCGGTTTCTTCTCGTTGAAATAAAAAAACCAAGAGTGATTTTGAAATTAGTTTTGAAAGGTGAAGGCATTCAGCAAGACATGTTGATAATCCCAATAATTATAAACTATTGAGTCAAATGGCTGGGAGAATTTTTTGAAAGTATTTGGCAGGGCTTTCCATATAAAAGGAGTATGGATTGAGTGTATTTGTACTGAAGTATTGGTGATGTATGTCTAAGTCTTTTTGTCATTGTAAGGGTGCAAGGATACACTTGATATCTACAAGTATGAACTCGTAGTATTTTTGTGTGAATTTTAGAGACTTCTGGAGGAACTTGACATCCAGATCAAAGAGTTGTCGGGCTGCCTTTTGTGGGTTTGGATCCCAAAATTCAGGTTTCATTTGGAGTAATTTATATACTTCGAGAGTTTTGATATATGTAGGTTCTTGAGTCGAAAAGATCCTAGAAGAAATAGGCTTAAGCTCAAAAGAAAGAGTCTGTTGGGATGCCGATTGTATCGTGCCAGTGTTTGTGTTTTTGGAACTCTGGGTTCCAGTGGTTGTGGAGTTAGTGGCCACCACATTTTGAGAGGCAAAAAGAATTACCTGACTGGGAGAATATCTCATTTGTCTGCACCAATTTTCAAAATCGGATGGGCTAAAAGATTGGGTTTGAGCATCCTGTAGATCTTCTGATTCTACAATATTTGCCCAACTTGCTTGTGGCAATTTTGTTAGGGAGAGGCTCCTATATTTTGGTATGTTGGGTCACAGCTGGTTGTGATATGCTTATGGCATAATCTTTTGGTGAGGTAAATTTTGGTTTACTAGAGGAGGATGAAGATTCACTAGAATCCTTTTTTGGGGTCTGTTAAGTTACAGGTGGTGCTGGAAGCTCATTGAGCTTCGGCTTTATTTTCTTAGGAGGCATGGCTATCTTCCTCGCAGAAATTCCCAAGTCAAAAAATTAAGAATAGAGTTTGAAGATCCTTTGATATATTCTATATCAAAATCAAAGATAGATAAAATAGCTTGCAACCTGGCAAATATTTGTTTAGAGGCAATGTTTTTTACATCTTTTTGTAAAACATATTTTACAACTTTGCAGTCAATGCAAAGTAAGAATTTCTGATTTAATAAATCTGCTTGGAATTTGAAAATGCATAAAACAATTGCCAAAATTTCTTTTTTGATAGTAGAATAGTTCTACTAAGAACTATTCCAATGTCTTGATGCAAAAGTCACAATATGTTCTTTGCCATTTTTGACTTGTTTGAGGATGCCACCATATCTAATGTCAGAGGCATCAGTTTCAACAATTTTTGGGGCAAATGGATCAAGAAGAGATAAACAAGAAAGTTGTTTAACTTTGGACTTGACTTGTCTAACTATGGAAGTATGGAGGTTGTTTGAGTCTATCATGCAGAGGTTTGATAAGGTTACTTAATCCTGAAATAAACTCAGAAACATAATTTAAACAACCTAAAAATCTTTGAACCTAAGTTCTGTCAAGAATTTGGTCGGGGAATTTATCAGCAAATTGAATAGATCTTTTAATTGGAACTATTGTTTCTTACTGAATATTATGTCCAAGAAATCAAACACTTGTTTGAAATAGACTAAATTTTAATTTTGACAGTACTAAACCATTATGCTTAGCAGTAAAGAAAAAGGTTTTGAAAATTATATATTAGGAGCATGTTCATCTATTGTGCAGCAAATAGTGAAATATTGTTTATGAAATATTATAATATGGTCTATTCTTGGAAAATTATATATATATATATATATATATATATATATATATCAGTATAAAATCTTACATTATTTTTATTGAGCATATAGAATTACAAATTCTCATGCATAAATGAATTACAAAATATATAGTATGCTTTTAAATCATTAGCTTTATATAATATGAAATCTATTTATATATTTATAAGCTATGTGTTTATAAAATTTTGGAATGGATAAAGTCTTGAAATGTGATTTTGAATCTATGGAGTATATTATTTTAACTTTAATGGAGTATTTTGTATATTGAATATTTTTGGGAATGTTTGTGAAATCTTTTTAAATGTATTGAGCTTGTTTTTTAAAAAGGCATTGCGCTGATCTATTCATAAAGATTTGTGTTGTGTTGGCTTTATGTCGTGTTTGTCATTCTTGAGTACTCAAAGGGACTTTGCACTTATACTAACTTGCACTGGATTTGAGAATGCTATCCGGTTAGTGGTCACCTCCAGACTATGATCTCTTTCTTCACAGGGTGTCAGTGTTTGATGTTTAGTCATCCTTAACTAGCAACACATTTTCTATTAGGGAAAATGGAGGGCGGATGTAAGATATCCAGGTCATAAGGCCATTTATAATGATAGCTATTGTATGATTAATTGTGGTGAATGTACTATATTAATCATATATTTGTATTTATCATATTCATATGATTGAAATCCTATGGTGTTGATGTTGTCAGTTGAACTGAGATCCTTTCAGGTATTATTATTGATAGGACAAAGCCTTGTTGACAGATGATATGAGATCACAATGTACAATTTGAATTTTGATAAGTGATATTCGAAATGTGGATTTCAAAATATGTGTTGTTATGTTGTGGATAAGATCAATATGGTTAATGTGAATGATCTTATAATTATGTTCTTGAGAAATAATCTCTTTTTCCAAAAATAAAGTAAATGATGTATATATTTTAGTCATTAAAATCTCCTATGAATTACCTTGTGTATTATTTATTGGAAGCATGAGATATTATTACTCCATATCCATTTTGAAAAATTATCATGCACCATGAAAATATTTATGTAAAATTTTCACAAGTCACATACAGGACTTACTGAGATTTTATCTCATTCCTATTTTAATTCATGTTTTACAAGAGATTAGACTTAGGAGCAAGATTGAAAAAGTGTTATGGGTAATTGTTTTGAGATTATGCTTATGTATCTGGATATTTTATTGTATGGTTGATATTTGAGATAGTTGTTATACATAAATATATAT
>JANUWF010001937.1:3427500-3487475 GCA_026120185.1 Voacanga thouarsii
TTGAAGCTATTGTTGAAGTAGTAATCTTTGGGAATTGTGAACACTGCTTCGTGGAATCTGTTTTCTGCTTTTAGGGCTTTAAAATTGTACTCTCTATACTAATTTAGTTCTAAAATTGTGTTGTTTTATTGAACGTGGTGGATACTGAGTTTTTGTTTTGGAAGACTTGAACTTTATTAGGATTCTTATGTGGTTTTAGAGAGGAGTTGAATTATTGAATTTAGGTGCATTGTTTTTGCTTTGATGATTAAAATGAATTATGTTATGGGGAATTATGCTTAGGCTGCTAACATTACTATATTTTTGTGGAATGTTTTGAAAATTTTTTGCTCTATGAAGTTTGCGATGAAACGTTGGATTAGTTAAATTGGCTCTATTATTTAGGATATGCTCAAGATGTGGTGACTATTTGTGATATGTTCAAGGAGATTATGATTCTAAATGGAAAATGTTCTTTTCTAGGGAGTTTTGTTATCTAAATATTTTAGCTATCTATGTGTTCTTAAATGTTATTATTTTGTAAATATAGTAGGTTATATTGTATTTTTTTTTTTGGGTTTTAAGTATTTTATTTTCTTATGCATTTTCATATTTAATTGAGTTGTTGTGGCTGTAGATTGGAGATTATGTTGTAGGGTGATTGGGAGTCTATTAGATTGATTGTGGTGGTGATTTGATTTGAGTTGTTGTGTTGGGTTGGGTTGAAGTGTTGTGGACTTTTGACAGGAGAAAAGCTTTTTCTTTTCCAACACCATTTGCTCCTTTTCTGCACAATTCTCTCTTACCACGCTACCCAAACAAAGTGCCTCTAAGTTTCCACCCAAGAGGAAGAGGGATGAAGCTTCCTCTTCCCAACCTCCTATTATTGACCCTGCCATTCCTCAGAGACAATTTGTGGATGATGAGTGCTAGGAATGCTATAACACTAGGGTCAACAACAAAATTGGGGTTGAGAAGACTATAGATCCTGAGTTAGACAGGGACCTGCACCTGGTAGCCCTATTTAGATAGATAGGTTAAGCCCCAATTTTAGAGTTGCCAGGTGTATCTTATCCATTACTGGTAAAGGAGTTCTTTGTCAATATATCAGATAAGCGACATAGTATCTTGAGGACTATAGGTATTGTAGTAAGGGTATTTATCTCTCCAGAGGGCTATTAGCTAAGATCCTGAGGGTAGAGGATGAGGGACCTTAGGTAGAGATAGACATCTATAATAAAAAGGTCACCTCTGAGCCTGATTAGGGTTTCTCTACTGCCCACAAGGAATTTCATTTATATTATACGCAGACTAGATCTACCATGATCCTACAGGTCACCAATATGCTCCATTAGCTTTGCCTTATCATTTAACTTCTTAGCTTCAATGTTGCCCCCAGAGCCAGTAGTCTTAACGAAACTCAAGTGATTGGCATCTACTCCTTCTATAAGATGATCCATTCACAGCCTATTCCTCTAGCTCCCATTCTTATCTCCTATATAAGAGAGGTTATGGTATTTGGCTACACCTCCAGAGCTTTTGTCCTCTATTTAGTTATTACTCACATTCTCCAGCATTTCCATATCTTTATTGAGGAAAAGATACCAGCCACTACCTCGTCAAATGATGCAATTTTTTGAGAGTACCCTGATAAATAGGAGTGAGGAGAAGCTATAGAAGTAGCAGGAGCAGCCAACTATAGCACAAGTACTTCAAGGACCTAGGCCTAAAAAGGCTAGCCTACAAATACAGTATATTTTCAGACTTAGATGAGACTATACTAGGACAAATAGAGATGGATAAAGAATGGTTGCGAGCTGATGTGACCCAACTTAGAGATTTGTACTCTCAACAGACACAATGGTTTAAGGCGTAATGCAAAGTTCTTGTAGAGAAATGGGCAAAGAATAAGAAGATATATGAGCAGGATAAGTAGCTAACTGAGATGAGGAGTTAGCAACAAAGGTAGATGGAGATTCTAGAGGATCTACAGAAGAGACACATCTTTTAGCATGACTTCATGCAACATATATGGTAGTTTGTTACTCCTAGAAAACCCAATGACCCTAAAGGACCTAGTAGCCCAGGTAGATCTAGTGGGCATTATACTAGTAGCAGATCCGGCAGCCCCCATGCATTCACCACAGTCTTAGCATTTCCAGACACTTATTTTCATTTCTTTACTATTATTATATATACTTTTATAGCTTTTATAGTATTTCCAATATCAATACTTTAGTTTATATTATGTTTTTTTTCCTTAAAACATGTTTTATTTAATTTAATTTGCTTTATGATATTATTTCTCTTTTGGAAAGATCTATGGAATCTATTAGGCAAATTATACCTCCTTTTTTTTTCAACATCTTGTGGAAATTGAGCTTCAAAATACTTTGGGAGTTTCATTTTTCCCTCTTCTTCTTTCTTCTTCTTATAGTCCCTTTGGATGTGATTCTATGATTATTTGTGGCCACTGAGGATATTGTCCAACTCAAGTATAGGGGAGGGATTTGGTGCTTTACTCTTTTCAAGTATTCATTATTTTGTCCTTGGTGCCTTGTCTTCTAACATAAAAATGAGACTATATTTTTAAAATTTTGGGCATATGTTGACTCTGAGATTGCTATTCTTTTTCTCTTGGCATGAAAATTGGTATGAGATCTATCTTGATTGGGATATTCATAGGTAAACTTGTATATTTAATGTGATATAAACCAAATCTTAAGAATTTGAATTAACTTTGTCTATGATTTAGTAAATGTGGTGACATTTTGCTTCATGGGAATTGATGAGAACTTTGTGATGATGTATAAGTAGGGAATTTTAGTTTATTTATATTTTATGATCTTCTAAGTTAGTCTATCTTTATTAGGGGATTACATTACCTTACAAAAGTGAGCATATGGATCAATCCTCTGTTTACTACTTATGATTGCAATAGCTTGGAAGTCATAGAAATTAAGTTGATTCATTATTCCTTACTTATATAATTTACTTGGTTTGTATTCTTAACCTAAGGAATGAGGTGAAATATGTTGAATGTATATAAACTTGTTTAATTCAACTTCGATGGCTTTAGTTTTACCTAGTCAAATACATGAATTTATATGAGTTTAGCTTGGTTTGATAATCTTGAATTGAATTTTAATCTCAAAGGGAAAAAAATATCTTTATCATGATGGTCTTTGTTGCCAAAAATTCACTTTTTGCCAGAGAGCTTTTTGCTTGTGGTATTTATTGTTTTTGATAATTTGCTTAAGAACAAGTAAATGTTTAAGTGCGGGGGAGTAATGAGTGTAAAACCCTACCCTAATATGCCCTGAGAGCATTCATTTCATCATTTATGTGCTAATGTGGTCTTATTTAATTTTAATCTTATGTGTTTCAAGGGTAATTTAATTGGATAGTTATTATATTGTAATGTATTATTTAGCTTCATGGTACTTGAGCAAGATAAAATTTCCATGGTTAGATAATTTTTCATGAGGAGAGATTAAGTTCAATCTTTATAGAAATATTAGTATGATTTAAGGCATGAGAGCTGTAGTGAGTTAACGGAATTAATGTTGGGATTTTAGATGGACAATTAAGGTTCGAATATTATCCATTGCATGAATTTTATGTTTTATTTCCCTTGATTTACTCCCTTGGCTGGCCAATCCTAATTAACTTGTGTTACCATTCTTGGAAGTTATTTCCAAATCTATATTACCTTTTAAAATAATTCTATTTCCTTAATTCTTCCAAAATTCCATGTATTATGTAATTTATTTTAGTAGCTATATAATAATTGTTTCCTATTTTGCTTCAAGAATAATATTCTTGAATTGAGGGAATTTCCTTTCCAAATCTAAATCACCTTGTAAAATAATTTCCTTAATTCCATATTTTATATATACATTGATTTAGTAATTAAAATTATATTTATTTCTATTCTTACATGAGATAATACTCTTAGAATTATTTATGGACCTCTTTGCATTAAAACCTGTAGTCTCCATTTTCTTTTTTGAACAAGTAGAATCTTCCTTCAAATATTGGTATTATGAATTCATATCAAAGCTGGACCATTTCATTTCTATTTGGTCGTCCAAAACTAAGGAAACCCTAGGCATAATATTTTTCCTTTTAAAATCTTACCATATGTATATACACACACATACATATGTGTGTGTGTGTGTGTGTACGCACAATTCCTATTTTTCTTTCCCTTGAATAAAACCACCGACTTTCCCAATTATTCTCTTCAAAATCAGCAGCAGAATTGATGACAAATTTTATTCCCAAAATTGAAATTTTGTTTCCTTTACTATGGAGCTTGAACTTAGGAACTCCTAGGAGGATTAGATATTCTTCTTTCCTTTTATTACCCACTTAACTTTTCTTCTACTTGCCATATTCGTGTTTTTATTTGGTGAGCAAACTACCTTGCTCATGATGGCAGCCGTACATGCCCATTGTGTTACCTAAACTTTTAATGCTATTATGGTAGAAAAATTATTTGAAGGTTACTGCTTACTATAGTTGAATTATTTACTCCCTAATCCTAGGATTTTCAAATTTTAAATTCCCAATTTTCTCCATGTCCTTAACCATTCGGTCCATTGCAATACAAGAAAAATTATTGTAACCCTAAGGGCATTCTCCTGTGTTTTGACTTATGACAAACATTAATGAGGAATAACTTGTGTGATCTACATGTGATGGGTTTGACCTCAGTTCTTCCAAGGCATACAAATAAGACTGTTAAGCAGATCTTAAGTAAATGGAACCCAAATGAGTAATTGATCAAGCATAACATCATTTTAAGAGCTTGCATATCGTGAAGCCTTTGTGGAAGAACTATAAACTAGGAATTGTTATTAAGATATTTCTTATAAAATTTCTATATCTCTTTACCTTAGGTTCAATTTATTTTTACCTTCAAGAACAAAAATAAAATGATTTTAAAAGTAGGTCTTCAGATGTTTGGATTGAGTAGTTTGCATGGACCTCTGAATCCAAAACACCATCTAATACTCCGTAACATTTTCACAATATTTCTGCTTAAAAAAGTGTCGTTTTAGACTCATCTTTTGGATGGACATTCTTCCACTTTGTGAATCCAAAACTCTAGAAATCCTGACAGAAAGTAACTAGCAGTTAGGACTTCGGGTTTGGCTCCTATAAAAGCCTTTAGACCTCAATTTTGAAGCAGATTTTTGTGCTATATTTCTCAGAAATATTCTTACACTTAAAGTTCAAAAATCTCCTTTTTTATTTGTGCTTCAAAGTGAATTAGAATTGTTCCAAAGGTAAAAGATGTTGGTGCTCATTTGTTCGCATTTTGCTCAATATAATCTTTCTTTCAATATAACTTGTATCAAGGTTGAGAAGGTAAAACTCAATTGGGGTGAGCCTTAATTTTTGTGATTAAAAAGGTTGGGAATGAAACCAAATGTGGTAATCCTCTTGTGTAAGATAAGTGTCACCTACCACCATTGATTTGGAAAAGGATTCTAGTGAGTGGTGTTGAAATCCTTAAGTGAGAACTTAAGGTAGTGAATGTAGATTATTTGAGGATCGAACCACTATAAATTTTTGAGCATTTTCTTGTACTATTTTGTCAAAATGATTTATTACACTTTTCACTATCTTCAGATCTGAAATACTACATCTTTTCTTCTAAAATCAATAACTCATTTATGACCTTTGCATTCTGATTCAAATTTATCCTTAACATCTCAACCATCTATCTTTATTTTATAACATTTTTTTATTGCTTTGTGCTAATTTAATAGACACCTATTCGAACTCTTGAAGTCGCAAAGCTGTAAAACATATCCACTACTTTGTTCGAATTTTCTAAGGGGATAAATTTTTAATCTGCATTTGTTTGCCAAAAACCTTATTCAACCCCCCCCCCCCTTCTCCTAAAGTTTTTCAATTGGTATCAGAGTGTTGGTTTACATTATATTTGGCTTAACAGCCTTGTAGCAAAGATCCATATGACAAACACATCTGCTCTACCTTACATTGAAAGGTCTTCCACAAATAGACCCCCTTTGTTCAATGAAAAAAATTATATATTTTAGAAAAATAGAATGAGGATTTATGTTTGTTCAATCAATTTTGAGATGTGGAATCTGATTGAAAATAGACCATTTGTCCCTTCAAAATTTATTGAAGGCGGAAAAGTGCTTAAACAAAGTGATGAATATGACAATAAGGATATTTCAAAAATGACCCTAAATTTCCACGCAATGAATATATTGTGCTATGCTCGTAATGCTAATGAATACAACTGAGTCTGTGGTTGTGATTCAGTCTACGAAATATGGAGACTACTTGAGTCACTCATGAGGGGACTAATCAAGTAAAAAAAAAAAAAAAAATCAAAGTTTGGACTTTTAGTCTGAGACTATGAATGGACTAAAGGCGTATGGGAAAACCTACTCCCTCAAAGAGCAAAATAGAAAACTGCTTTATGCTTTGCCAAAAAGTTGGCAACCAAAAACCTTGGCTATAGAGGAATCTAAAAATCTGAATAGCTTACCTACTAAAGAGCTAATTGGTTCTCTCTTGACCTAAGAATTGAAAATTAAAAGGTTTCAAAAGTATGTTGATGATGACAAAGGCAAACAAGGAATTGCCTTGAAAGTAGTGGATGAAGAGCCTAATAGTGATCAAATTTATTATGATGATGGCACTAATTTAGACACAGAAGAATTGGCTATGGTTGCCAAATATTTTTAAAAAATATTCAGAAAGGGCCATTTCAAAAATAGTAAAAAGCTTGTGAAAAATAAAGGACAAACTTCCTCCTTCAAAAATTAATGCTTTGAATGTAAAAGCATGGAGCAATTCATTGTCGATTGTCCAGTGGCAAAAGAAAAGGAGGCCAAGCAGTTTAGAAAGAAAAAGAAGGACACAAAATTGAAGAAACGAAAAGGATTGATTGGAACTTGGGATCAAGCTGAATATGAGACTGAAGAAAGTTACGATTCGAAAAATAAAAAAGCAAACATCTACTTTATGGCTATGGAGGATAAGGTAAATCCTACTTCTCTAGATTTGATAACCTATTTGCATGTTTCTAATTGTGAAAACCATGATAATCCTAGTGAATTATTTTTTTATATATTTCATAAACTAAAGAAATTGTCTAGAAAAAACAAAGAAATGAAGATAAAAATTGATTCTTTATTAGATAAGAATGCAAAGTTGTTAAATAAGAATGAAGTCTCACTTGAGTCATATATACACTCAAATATTGAACAAAATATTATCATTAATTCCTTGCATCATATGTCTCTAGAAAATAAATGCTTATGTGACAAAATTTGCTCTCTTGAAACTATGGTTAGCAATTTTGACAATATGAAAAATAGAGTCGATGATCTTACTACATGTATTGAAAAATTTACAAATGGCAAAAATAATTTGGAAAAATTGATTGGTTCACAACACACAGCTAGAATTGAAATGGTATAGGCTACAAGTATGAGATTAAAGTTGGAAACTAAAAATCTCGCTTTGTAAAAACTGCTTCATCATATATGACACATAGTTATTATATATATTGTGAAAAATCTGGACACAAAACATCTAAGTGTCATATTAGGAAAAATGTGCAATCTGGTATGAAAATAGTTTGGAAGGTAAAATGAAGTATTACTAACTCCTGTGGACCCAAGAAGGTATAGGTACCAAAAATCACTCTTCCATCTTCTATATAGGAATATTTATTGGACAAGATGAGCTCCACAAAATGATTTTTGGACAGTGAATGCTCAAGGCACATGATCGAAAATGCTGCACTGCTAGAAAATATTTAAGTTAGAAGTGATGGATTTGTCATATTTGAAGACAAAAAGAAAGAAAAAATTCTTGGCATAGGTAATATTGGTAAGAGATCTTCAATTATCATCAAATAAGTGCTATTAATTGATGAATTGAAGTACAATCTGCTTAGCATTAGCCAACTATGTGATAATGGATGCAAAGTTGTTTTTAAAAAAGATTCTTACATTATTATGGATTGTTCCAGCAATAAAACTATCCTTGTTGCTAATTGTGTTGGAAATATTTATGTACTTTATCTTGATGATCTTATGGTACATGATATTAGGTGCCTCTATGTGAACCTCTGGTATAGAAGGTTAGGTCATGTATCCATCGATTTACTAAACAAACTATTCTCAAAGGACCTTGTTAGAGGACTACCCAAAATAGGATTTGATAAACACCGAGTTTGTGATGCTTACCAATTTGGAAAACAAACCAAAATTGCTTTTAAATCTAATAAAATGATTTCTACATCAAAAACTCTTAAACTCATACGCGTGTATTTATTTGGACCAATGAGGACCACTAGTCTTGGTGGTAATAGGTATGCTTTTGTAATTGTTGATGACTTCGCAAGATTCACTTGGACTCTATTCCTTACTCAAAAAGATGAAGCCTTCTCTGAATTCTTGAAACTACTCAAACGTGTTCAAAATTTTCTTAGTTGCAAATTGATTTCAATTAGAAGTGACAATAGTAGATAATTTCGCAACCACAATTTTACAAAATTCTATGATGAAAGTGGTGTTTCACACAATTTTTCAGTAGGCCAAAACTCCTTAACAAAATGGTGCGGTTGAGAGGAAAAATAGAACCTTGCAAGAAATAGTAAGATCAATGCTGTGTGAAAACTTCCTTCCAAAATATTTTTGGGCTGAAGCTGTGAATACAACTTACTACATCCTCAACCGTGTTATGCTAAGACCATTTTTAAGAAAAATTCCTTTTAAACTCATATTTGACAAGGTTCCATCCATTTCATATTTTAAAGTTTTTGGATGCAAATATTTTTTCCTCAATACTCGTGACAATCGTGAAAATTTTGATAGCAAATCTGATGAAGCTGTATTTCTTGGATATTCTTCTAACAAAAAGGCATATAGAGTGCACAATAAGAAAGCTCTATGTGTGGAAGAATCCATACATATTGTGTTTGATAAATCACATATATATTCCTCTAAAAATGATGATGATATAGGTGTCTCAAAAGAAAAGGGCAGTGAGTAGCATATGGCTCCTCCACTTAATATTCATGCCAAAGAAGAGGAATTAGAAGAATAACAAGCTGAAGCTGGCAAACAAAGGACTGAAGAACCCATGAATTAAGATCTGCTAAAAAATTGGAAGTACAAAACTGTCCATCTAAAAGAGCATATCATCAGTGATCCTGGCTGCAGAGTCAAAACAAGACGGTATTTTGTTGATAATTTTTCTCTACTCTCTAATACTGAACCTAATCTTTACATAATGAATTTTAAATTATGGCCATGCAAGAAGAATTGAATTAATTCGAAAGGAATCAAGTTTTGAAGCTCGTTCCTAGACCACTTGACCATAGCAAGTGGGTATTCAAAAATAAACTTGAAGAGCATGGTAGTGTTATCAGAAATAAAGCCAAATTAGTTGCCCACTGATTAAATCAAGAAGAGGGCATTGATTATAATGAAACATTTGCTCCTATTGCTCGGTTAAAATCAATAAGAATGTTGCTTGCATTTACATCTTTCAAAGATTTTATGCTCTATCAAATAGATGTCAAAACTGCTTTCTTAAACGGTTTTATTAAAAAGGAAGTATACATGGAATAACCTCCTAGTTTTACTCATAAACGCTTTTCAAACCATATTTTTAAACTCTCCAAAGCCCTTTATGCGTTAAAACAAGCACCAAGAGCCTGGTATGAAAGGCTAAGTGGTTTTCTTCTTTCAAAAGGTTTTTCAAAAGGCTTAGTTGATACCATATTATTTTTTCAATCTAAAAATTCTGATAATATTTTAATTGTGCAAATTTATGTTGATGATATTATTTTTGGAACTACTACTGATTCTTTATGCAAGAAATTTACCAAGACAATACAACAAGAGTTTGAAATGAGCATGATAGGAGAACTTAATTTCTTCCTTGGTCTTCAAATTAAGCAAACCAAAGATAGAATCTTTTTAAATCAAGCCAAATAAAAGAAATAGGAACACCTATGAGCACATTTTTAAAATTTGATAACGATGAGAAAGGTAAAAAGGTAGATGAATTGAAATATAGAGGTATGATCAGGAGTCTCCTCTATCTTACTACCAGCTGTCCAGACATTATGTTTTCAGTATGTCTTTATGTTAGATTTCAATCTTGTCCAAAAGAATCTCATTTGTGTTCTATAAAAAGAATCCTTAGATACTTAATTGGAATACATGATTATGACTTGTGGTATTCTCGAACTAATTCATTTGATCTTATAGGAGATACTGATGTCGATTATGCCGATTGCAAAGTTGAGAGAAAAAGTATCAGTGGACACTGTCAATTTCTTGGGCACTCCCTTGTCTCGTGGTATAGTAAAAAGCAAGCTTGTATGATATGAGCTAAAAATGCGGAAGCCTCTTGATTTTTTAAGAACCTTAGAGTTGGTTACCTAACTCCCTACCAAATTCACACACACAAATGAATTAAATGCAAATGCAATTAACCCAATAAGATTTGGTGAATCTAGCCTACATCAAAATACCTAAATACCGAATCTATCAAGAGATTAGAACAAAAAGATATGATTTTAAGGTATCCAAAAACTCAACCTATCAAGAACACTAGAGAAATACTAGTACCCAAGAATAGAAAAAGAGATTTAGAGTATCCCATTGAAGTTTAGAGATAATGAATTAAAAGTGGGACTAAGCCCTTTGATTTGGTCTTGAAATGGGAATCATGTAACACCCCGAAAAACCTAGGCCCGCCAGGGTCGGGGATGTCGCCCCGTCCAAAGGACAAGGGGTCTTTATAACTAGGTCACAAATAAAAATTGCTGAAAGGGATAATACTCAAGCTAAAAGAATTTATTACAACCCAAAAATAAATACTTCCAAAGTACATCCATGAAATTCCAAAACAAAACTCATAATTAAAATCATCCACACTCGTCTCCCAAAGCAGTATATAAAATCAAAAATACATTCTCTTCCAAAGTAGCTACTCACCCACAATAGGATCAACCTGAAAACATGATAAAAGGTGGTGAGACAGAAATCTCAGTAAGTCCGTGTGTGCTTTGAGTGTTTAGCAGAAACAGTTCGTGGATGCAAAATGTGCAATCTTCATAAGAGAAACATTGGCAAGCAAAAAACATCAGTCAAAAGCAAGAGTGGCGTTTTGGCTCTTCTAGCCATACATCAGTAATGAAATCAACCACTCGAAAGAAAGGGATATGGGTTACCACACTTTGGGCCCCATAACCGGTCAGAATGCCTAACACGTTGTGCAGACTGACAAAAGTAGGTGATCAGCCTACTGGGCAAGATACTCCTCATTCTCTATACCCAAACAACCACCGGGTGTCCATTCCGGCAAAAACACAGTCACTTGACTGAAATAAAATAAACTGCTAGCTCGGACCGGCACGACTCACTGGAACTGGCATCTTATCCAGGAAGGACTCACCCCTCAGAGGTGGCCACCTGCTGAGAGACTCACCCTAACCCTTCAAAGACTAGTCCTAGTAGTCCACCCTTATTGAGTACTCAACGACATTCTCCACTTGGGACAAAAAGAACAAAGCATTGGGCTTTATGAAAATAACACTCTGAGGGTTTCCAAAGCTTTGAGCGAAATCAGTTTTAGAAAGAGTTTCGAGTTTGGAAAATCTGCTCATTAACTTTTGAATAATTCCAGCGTTGGAAATACAGATGAATTCAACCCTCAATTGCCTTCAAATAAACGAGTGTCCATACACTCCATATTTAGCTTGCCACAAGAAAACATTTCACATCGAGAGGTTTTATGCAGGAGCTTACCTGATTCTTGCTAACAATAACAAGGTCTCGGACAGATGACCTAACTCCACATGGGCAAATATAAATCTTAATCAGATTCAAGCTACAATCCACTTCCTCAATTTTAAATCAACTCAATTCACTACTACCATGATCCTAGTGTCCCAAGCTTTAAGGCAAAACAATAATTGAATAGGTTTATAAGCTCAGTTTAATTTGTTATTTAAAATAATTAATGGATTAGAAAATAAATTCTAATAAGTTGAAAGTTTAAATCTTGTTAGGAAAGTTTAGAGTTTATTTGATCAAGAGCCATATGTGGTACTAGGTAAAATAGTGATTTAATGGTAGCTTAGTTGTTAGAAAATAATTGAGAGCTAAAACTAGTTAAGATTAAATTTAATAAGTCTTCCTTGGAAAATAATAAGTAAATCCTTAAGGGTTTTGATCTAGTAAATATTTTATTAAGTATGAATCTTTTTCATAAGGCTTTAATTAATTTGCTTTATTTTAGATAATATTTATTTATTTTATTTTCTAGAAAAATCATTATTTATTTGACTAAAATATCCTTTACATATATTATAATTCCAAATCTACCCTTCCTAGGGTTTTCGAAATTCTTTAGCAAAAATTATTAGTAAATATTTTATTCATGAAATAAAATTTGCTTAGGGACAACTAGATCATGATCAAGATTCCATGGTCAACCATAATCAATAACATACTCAATCCTTCAATTCATCAAATCATCCAAGTCTTGCACATAGGCATAGATCTAAATTTATTATTACATGATTTAACCTCTACTAGCATAAACATGATCATGGCTTCAAAATCTAATCATGCATATAAATCATATTCACCCATGGTGACATAATCTCTAGCATGCTTCATCACAAATACTACCTATAACATGCATCAAATCTCAACTCATCATTAAATCCACCAATATAATCCTTCCATGCATAAATCCCATCTCCATCTCAATCATACATATACTCATGCTTCAATCAATAACATCACATACACAATCCCCATCGCCATTCATCAACTTAGAGACATGATTCTAAATTTTAAAAAGAGGATTGAAGGTACTTACTTGATTGATGAATGACTTGAAGAAGTTTAGAGAAGATCTCAACTCCTAGATGGCTAATCTTGTTCAAGAAGGGTGGCGAAAGCATGGTCATGGAACAAGAGTCCATTCGGCCAATGGAGGAATTTCGGTCCATGAGAAAGAGAGAGAGAGAGAGAAGTCATTAGTGTGATTATTCATATAGGTTTTCATTAGAGATTAAGTTTGAAGAGGATGAAGTTGTTAGAATAAGTTTACCTTGAAGATGTTCTTGTCCAGAAATTTTTGCTTTGATCCGAAGTAGCAAGATGTTTGGAGGAGTTTGATGTTAATATTGGTGTTGATGGATTCACAGCAATAAGTAGACTAAATCTGGAGATTTTTGTGAGGGTTTGAGGTGGTTTGGAGGGTTATTAGGTGTAGAAAAGAAGTAAGTGTTCTTGGTGTAGTGTGTGTGTGTGTGTGTGTTCTTGTTGCTTGAAGAAAATCGAGAGAGAGAGGGAGAGTTTGTGCAGCTGCCGATTTTTCTGAGGGAATAGGTCTGGCCGAATTCTAGTAGGGTTTAGGGAGTTGATTCTCTGATTTGGAAGCGAAAAGGAAAGGTTAGTTGTTACAATCCTTGAAGAATATTGTTAGGAAGTGAATTTGGAAAGTAGATATCCTAAGAATATCTTGATTTTTCTGGACAGCTTTGAAGTCTGCCATGGCTGATTGTTTGGACAGAATTTCGTGGGATTAATGCTGACTTATGGAGGCATATGGTGGCTGAAAGTAGGGTGTACAATGATGAAGAAGAAGTCTGGTCCATTGAGCAAAATATTATGGAAGGTTGCCAACCTTCTTCATCCTTCTTCATCCTTGACTTGGAATCTTGAAATGTACCTTGAAGTCTCTTGAAAAGGAGCTTCACCCGTAGAGGTGTGTGTTGTGTCTTTATCCTTTTTCCCCCTTCTTTAGATTGGCCTTCATGCCTGGAACGATTCCTATCATTTCCCCCTTCTTTGTGATGATTCATCCTCAAATTGTCACCTACATAAAAACTAAAACAAAGAATTTTGGATGAAGGCAAAAATGTCGACTTTTGAACTTTACCATGCTTGTTGTTTTCTCCTTTCACTACCTGCATTTTTCTTCTCAATTTACCTACACTCTTTTTTTTCTTCTCAACCCTTTGATTGTCCCACATTTCTTTTTTTTTTTTTTTAAGTTGAAGTGGTCACTCTATTTTTATCTTGCTCACCATTCCTCCTTTCAATTTGATTCCCAACCTCTTCTTTTATTTTTCCCTCAACTCCTTTACTCTAAATCTTTTTTCCCTCTTTCTTCTCTCTCTTTTTGTTTTCATTCTCCCTCAAATATTTTGATCTTTCAAAACCTCACAAGGGGGTAAGGGAGCTAAAGTGAACTTTTTTTTCATCTTTCTTCAAGGTATAAATGTTTTTTCTCCCCTTATAGACTACATCCCTATCAAATATCTAAGGTCTCCCCAACAAAATATGCCCAACATGCATGGGATAAATATTATACAACACTTCATCATAGTATCCCCCAATGTCAAATTCAAACTTGGCTTGCTTGTTCATCTTCACCTCTCCACAATTATTCAACCAATGGAGCTTGTATGGACTAGGGTGTTTCAAGGTTTCTAACTCAAATTCCTCCACCAATGTAGTACTAATCAAATTTTTAAAACTCTCCCCATTAATAAACACACTACATAGTTTTTCCTTGAACCTTGAAAAGAAAATATTTTTCCTTTGCATCTCATCCCCTTCTTTACCTTCACAAGCATCCCCATCGCTTCTTACTACTCCAATCAATGGACAAATTGGCTCAATCACAATTCCTCCTTTACTACATATTCCGACCCCTCCAAGTTTCTTTTTCCAACATATCTTGATTGGTTAAGTAGAGAGTTGGCATGAGTGGTTTACTTTGTGTCTACTCTCCTTTGTGGTTGCTTCTCAACATTCACATATTTTCCTTTTCTGCCTTGTGCCCCATTAAATCTCCTATGTGACAATTTGTTAGGATAAGTAGATTTGGTGTGTCTATAGGTGGAATATCTACTACCTTGCAACTTATCCTTCCACCATTGTAGCTCATTAGACAATTGTAAAAGTAATGGCATTTTCCCAACAATTAGAGCAATCATACTCCTTTTTCTTTTGCACAAACTCCCTCTTTTTTTGCACTCCATTATTTGAATAATTTTGCAATCTATCCTTCGCTCTCTTTGGAGGTCCTACAAGAATTCCATCACTCTCGTAATCTATCCGCTTAATTCTTCCCTTTTCATATCTGTCATTTCTATCTCCACTAGTACTTTGCTCTTTATCATAATTATACAACAATTCACAATTATCTTCACATTCTTCATAGTCCCATTCCTCCTCATTATAGTCATCACATTCTCCTCTACTTAAACATGACATTTCATAAAAATCACTTACTTTTCCTTGATCACACATAGAAGATGAATCATATGAACTCTTACAAGCCTTTATTTATTTATTTTTTTTGTTTAAAAAGAATTTTTTAGTAGAAAAACACACAAACAAACTTCCTCACTTCACTCTCTTACATGTTTAGCACTCAATTAATGTCACTCAACTCTCGTGTTTACACTCTTCTCTGGCTTTTGCAACAATAAGCTCACTCTCTTGCCTTTTTCAATCCACTCAAGTGCTTCCCAAACTTAAGACTAATTCAAAGAGAAACAAACTTTCTAGTGGTTACAAGAAAGATTTACCTTACCAACAACAATCTACTATGCTAGAAGACAATGTAATTCGTGAATAGATTCTTGAGATAGTCATGTATGAGCAATCACAAATCATTGATGCAATATATCAAACACCTTATGTGCACCTCGTAACTCAACTTTGATTGACAAATTTCAGCTTGGTTTTGGCCCCAAATCAACAAATTTTAACACTAAATAAGTTTCCAAACACCAATATATCATATAGGATCAAATTCACAGAATTCCCATAACACAAATTCAAGTTTTTAACCTACAAAAACTGTAAGAAATTTAGTTACGGGATTTTTTATGTGCAGAATTTTGTATAGCCAATCAACTCAAATAACGTCAAATTTTCAACAATTTTAATCTTCAAATAGCTATCCAATCATAAAACCAACATGTATTTTCAATTTCACATCAAGTTCATGGCACAATAATGAGTTCTAAGCATTCAGAAATAACTCCAAAATAAGATACAAAAATCTGAAAATTTTAACAAGTTCTTGAAGAAAATTGTACCTTTGCCCAAAGAAAGTTGTATTGATGAAAATCAACGCAACCTTGCTTTGATACCATTTTTTATATGAGCTAAAAAAGTGGAAGCCTCTTGATTTTTGAAGAACCCTAGATCTGGTCACCCAACTCCCAATCAAATTTACACACACAAATGAACTAAATGCAAATGCAATTAACCCAATGAGATTTGATAAATCTAGCCTACTTCAAAACACCTAAATACCCTAACCTATCAAAAGATTAGAACAAAAGGATGGGATTTGAAGGCACCCAAAAATTCAACCTATCAAGAACACTAGAGAAATATTAGCACCCAAGAATAGAGAATGAGATTTAGATTATCCGTTTGAAGTTTAGAGGCATTGAATCGAATATGGGACTAAGCCCTTTGATTTGGTCTTGAAATGGGAATTACCCCTTACATACTCTCTTCTAGAGAGAACTTGGTTTCTCTACCAAAAAAATTCTAAGTCTCTAAAATCTTTCTATTACAAGAGTAATGAGACATATATAAAGGTAACAAACTAAATCTAGCAAATAGAAGATGTAATCTCAGTCATTCATCTTCTAAATAAGTCTAAAATATACCTGTTACAAGTTAAAAGTCGTAAGAATTAAATTAAAAATAAAATAAGAAAAATAAAAAAATAAAAAAAAATTGGGTCGTGCCCGATGTCACCTGGTGCCAATTGCTTGGGTGGACCTAGCGCCGGGTCTGTTCTGGAAACGGAACATTTCTTCTCCAGTAGTAACCTGGTGCAAGGTGGACCTGGCACTAGGTATGTTTTGTTTTTCACACAGCCGACTTTTCTTGTCTTTTCTGCCCCCTCATGTGCACCTTTGACCTTCCATACCAATTGTTGTCTAAGCTTTGATCTTCTTAGCTCTTCTTTAATCCTCTATTGCTTGACAACCTTCTTCATTCTTGGTTTGGAATATTGAAATGCACCTTGAAGTCTTTTGAAAAGGAGCTTCACCCATGGAGGTGTGTGTTGTGTCTTTGTCCTCCTTCCCCCTTCTTTAGATTGGCCTTTATGCCTTGGACGATTCCTATCATTTTCCTCTTCTTTGTGATGATTCATCATCGAATTATTACCTACATAAAAATTAAAACAAGGAATTTTGGATGAAGGCAAAAATATCGTCTTTTGAACTTCGTTGTGCTCATTGTTTTCTCCTTTCACTGCTCACATTTTCTTCTCATATTACCTCCACTCTCTTTTTTCTTCTCAATCTCTTGTTTGTCCCTCTTTTCTTTTTCTTTTAAAGTTGAAGTGGTGATAGGGGCTAAAATCACTATTATTTTCCTAATTATTTGAGATTGTTTTAAAATACGTTGTAATAGCTAGACATATTCCTTCCTATTTGACATTTTGTTTGTAAAAAGTATTTTTGACAAATATGTGCTGATTTGAGTTAAAATAAAGAAAAAAGTGCACAATTACAAAATGTATCTGGCGCCAAGCCCAGCCAAGGGACCAGGCGCCGGGTCCATTCTAGTTGAACAGAAGAAACCGAGCCAAGTTTCAAGGGAAATTTCAGAACAGACCTAGTGCCAGGTCTAGCAAGTGTACCTAGCGCCGGGTCCATTCTGTCCAAATAACAAAAAAAGAGCAAAAACAGGGAAAGAACAGAGTGCACCTAGCACTAGGAGGCCCGACTGTACCCGGCGTCAGGTACGCTTTGGAGGGCGAATATTATGTGCACGAAATTAGAAATTTGTTAATAATTTTGGTATTTTTTGAATCCTACTCGGCCAAGACTTCCTAAGCCACGAATTCAGCATCCAAGAGGCCTATAAAAGTACAAAAAAACACAAGGATTGGGAGATACCTAGATATACATAGAGAGAGGTGGATTCAAAAGTAAAAATTCTCAATCTCTTATCAAATGAAGAGTTCACCAAATCAAGGAGGATTGTTTAAGAGAGTCTCTAAGGAAGAAGAAAGAAGCTTGTCTATAAATGCTTCTTTTCTCTTTATCTTCTTTTCTTTAAACAATGATGTATTAAATGTTTGTATTGTAATTTAATATTATTTTGGGATTCATGATTTTGTGTTAATTCAGTTATTTGATCAATTCTTTGTTATCTTTAGTGTTTGATTACTTGTTATCATTAGTTATTGACGCAAGTTCTTCTAATTGACTTAGGATGACGATGTTAGGAGTTTCATTAGATTGATTTCGTATGTGTCTAATCTTGATTGACAAAGTTAAGATTATAGCACTAAGTAATCAAAGATTAGTTGATTTTACCTCAAGTAAAGGGTTATTAGCTAATTTCATATTGATAAAGAATTAGGCTTAATGCATGTTTTGGTTATATTAGCTTGATTGGTAAATCTGTTAATTTAATCAAAATATAGGATTCCATGGATTGGGAAACAAAGTGGGATTTATTTAAGTAGATTCATGACTTATGAAAGGATTGAATTTTACTTTATATTCATTTATAATGCCAAGATGATAATTAGTTGCAAGAATTGCTAGTTAGTTTATTATTATGTTTTTTAGGATAATTATCTAAATTGCATAAATCTACATCCTTGAGTTGTATATATTCCTTTATTTTTCTTGTTATTCTTTCCTCACTTTAATTTATCGGTTAAACAATGAATGAAAAGTGATTAGTGTATACTTGTTCTTTTGAGGATCGATACTTGTTAATTCCCTATACAATGCTTGCATAAGTATACTTGCCCGTATGTGTATTTTGGGATTAATATTTTAATTAAAACTTGACTAAGGGGTGGATTTAAATTTGATGATTTTTATATATCCAAAATTTACGCATTAAGTTTTTGGCATCGTTGCCGGGAAACAATATTATAAAAGCTTGGATTTTTTTTATTTAACCATGTTTATATGTTTATATGTCCATATGTCTATATATAAATATTTATATATATTTTTTGTGTAAATCAGTGTTCTATCGTGTTTTTTGTAACATTATGTGACTTAATTAACTAGCTTACTTCATATTGTACTATAAATACCACTAACTTTTGTATTTAGATAGTTTCTGAATACGTATGTTTTTATTTTCTTTATTTTTCTATCATTTATTTTTCTCTTTTATCTTTTCTTTTCTTTGTTTTTTTTAATTATTTTTGTTTCTTTTTATTTTCGATTTGATTTTTATTTTTCTTTAAGTGCGAGATAGACATCATCATGGACAACTACTTTTGGGTACAAGATCAAAAGAGCTATAATAACAAGAATTTGGCAAATTTGCAAGCTCGGATTGACGCTTTTTGTGAGACGTCACTTGAAGCCTCAATGCATTCTTTTGTCGCCAATACAAATTCCTCCATTAAGTGGCATGAAGAAACATCCCAACGTATGAGCTGTCAAAGAACATAACTAGCCAAGTTGGTTGAGGATGCTATAAAGGCCTATATACTTGAACAAGAGAATCCCCAAAGAAAAGAGAGAGGATATGAGGAACAATTATCCAATGTAGAAATAAAGGTATTCAATTCTCCTCTATGTACGAGTAATTCTAATCTCTCTTTATCACATGATTTTTTAGGTTCTCCTCAATCCTTGGAGAACAAGGGTCCAAATGATGATGTGTTGAATTTATCATCCCTCAAGGAGTTAGATCATTCAATACTATATCATAAGAAGTCCTTGGAGGATGGTGGTAATCTCTACCCTTTACCCCAATTTCAGGGAGGTGACTTAGGTTTTGTTGACCATGCATTGGAAAGTAAAGATTTCTTGATCCCATATTTGAGAACTCAAATACTAAGTTTTAAGGGAAAGTTTTATTGTGACAACTCTTTTGAAGAGTTAAATGGTGATTTTATGTTTGATGCATTTTTTATAGACCATGTACATTTATTTGTTAACAAAAATATTTGTGTGTCTAAAGGAATATTAGAGAATGAGGTTTATGTGTTTTTCTTTGTTGAGAAAAATTATTTTCATGAACCTTCTATTTTTTTAAAAACCTCCCATCTTTCTACATTAATCATACCTACCTTTTTCAATGAACTTTAATTTCTTTTACAAAGGTTTGATAAGAAAGCATGATGAGTGAAAAGAGTTTGTCTCTTTGTCTTAGATTGGATTTTCTTTAGATGGTTAAGTGTATTTTCCCTCCACAAATAAGGAAAATATTGTCCATCTTAAGCGTGGTAGAGTAAGTCGTGTTTTTATATGTTTTGTTAGGATTATTATTAGAATTTATCTTTAGTTAGTTTGTTATTTATTTATTTAGGTGTGTCTTTCTTTTATTATTATTTTCTTTGTGGTTTTATTTGTGTTTTCTTTTGTAGGTCGGAATAAAGTCCTCTTGGACAAGATCTTCTATCTATGTCACGTTTTTATATCTATTGAAGCATTATTGCACTTAGGGAGTATTACGTAAATTTTATACCCCTTTATTATTTTTGTTCCTTTTGGAGATGCTTTCTTACGTTAATTTTTGGCTTAAGGACATTGTCCAGTTTAAGTGTGGGGGAGTAGTTTAGTAATATTCTTTGTCCAAATTTTTATCAATAATCTTAGTGTTTTCTTGGTATGATTTGGTGTTTTCTTGGTACTAAACAATTTTGTTGAAAATTTGAAACTTTATGCATAAATTTTGAGTGTATAAAAATCATCAATTTTAAATCCATACCATAGTCCAATTTTAATTAAAATATTAATCCCAAAATACACATACGAGCAACTATACTCATTGCAAGCATAGTATAGGGAATTAACAAGTATTGATCCTCAAAGGAACAAGTACACACTAATTACCTTTCATTCATTGTTTAACCGACAAATTAAAGTAAGGAAAGAATAAAAAGAAAAATAAAGAAATATATACAACTCAATGATGTAGGTTTATGCAATTTAGATAATTATCCTAAAAAACATGATAATGAACCAACTAGCAATTCTCTCAACTAATTATCACCTTGGCATCATGAAGGAATGTAAAGTAGAATTCAATCATTTCACAAGTCATGAATCTACTTAAATAAATCCCACTTCGTTTCCCAATCTATGGAATTCTATATGTTGATTAAATTAACATATTTGCCTATCAAGCTAACATAACCAAAACATGCATTAAGTCCAATTCCTTATAAATATAAAATTAGCTAATAATCATTTGCTCAATGTAAAATCAACTAATTTTTTATTACTTAATTCTATAACCTTAACTTCATTGCTCAAGTTCATCAAAATTAAACAAATATGAAATCATGCAATGAAACTCCTAACATCGTCGTCCCAAGTCAATTAAAAGAACTCCCATCAATAACCAATGATAACAAGTAATCAAACTCTAAATATGACAAAGAATTGATCAAATAACTGAATTAACACAAAATCATGAATCCCAAAATAATGTTACATTACAATACAAACATTGAATACATCATTGGTAAAGGAAAAAAAGATAAAGATAAAAGAAAACACTCATAGACAAGCTTCTTTCTTCACCCTTGAAGACTCTCTTTGAACAATTCTCTTTAATTGGGTGAACTCCTCCTTCAATGAGGGATTGAGAATTTTTGCTCTTAAGTCCACCTCTCTCTATGTATCTCTAGGTATCTCCCAATCCTTATATTTTCTTGTGGTTTAATAGGTCTCTTGGATACTAAATTCGTGGCTTTAGAAGTCTTGGCCGAGTAGGATTCAAAAAATATCAAAATTATTAGAAATTTCCTAATTTCATGCACAGAATATTCGCTTTCCAGAGTGTACCTGTCACTAGGTCCATTCTGTCAGGGACAACAAAAATAGAGCAAAACTCCAGAGGAAGAACATAGTGCACTTAGCGCCAGGTGGCCCAATTGTACCCGGCGCCAGGTATGCTCTAGATGGCGAATATTCTGTGTACAAACTTAGGAATTTGCCAATGATTTTGGTATTTTTCGAATCCTACTCAGTGAAGACTTCTTAAGCCATGAATTCAGCATCCAATAGACTATAAAAGCACAAAAAAATACAAGGATTGGGAGATACCTAGAGATACATAGGGAGAGATGGACTCAAGAGCAAAAATTCTCAATCACTCATTAAAGGATGAGTTCACTCAAATCAAGGAGGATTGTTCAAGATGGTCTTTAAGGAAGAAGAAAGAGTCTTGTCTATAAGTGCTTTCTTTTTTCTTTATCTTTTTTTCCTTAAATAATGATGTATTTGATGGAAACGTGAAAACAAGGGCATGCACTGTAGCGTTAAAAATTTCACAGAGAAGAATAAAACCAGGCCTTAAAAGCCATGTAGAAGCGTAAAGATCATACATTTGCGTTCCTTAACCCTCCTAGGTTGCGTAGGAACAGATTGAACGGCTGGAATCGCCTCGCTTTGCAGACTTGAAGAAGCTTCAGGTTGAACACCCGCTAGCCTTCTACTTCGCCTTGCTTGCATTAACGCTTAGCTCTCCAGCTCTCGGGATATTCCTCAACCTAACCTCTAGTTGGTGAACACTATGGTGAAGAGGAACGGTCTCAAAACTCCTTGGTTCTTTTGCTATTGATTAGCAAAGAACAAGAAGAAACCACAGAGGAGGGAGAGGGAAAAAAACATGAGCTGCCAGAGAGAGAGAGACGTGAGTCTTGTGTGGCTAGGGAAAAATTAGGGTTTTTCTTTTCCAAAGAGTTGTTTATAAGTTAGCCTAAACTAGGTCTCTCAATATCTGATAAACATATCCCCGAGATTTCAAAACACCCGGATGTTATCCTGAGAATCAGTTTGGCCTAACCCTAAACTCTTCTTGACCGTATCTGGAAAAAACCCTAAGGTCCAAGCTATTGGGCCAGAAAAATATTTATTATTTTCCTTGGACCCAAAAGGCCCAAAATAATAAACATTAATTATTTATTTCCTGGGCTTATATAAACAATCCAATAAATAATTAAGAAACCCAAATGAACCATAATAATTAATCTTTAATTATTTATTTCTTGGGCCTATATAAATAACCCAATAAATAATTTAAACATTAATTATTTTTCCTAGTTTAAGCCCAGGTTAATTTCTTAATTATTTATACTGGACCTAGGCCCTAAACAATTAATTAACCAATTAAACTAGATAATTAATTTCTCTCAACTCCCATTTTATTTATTTATTTATTTTATTTCAGTCCAATAATAAATTAGACTTCTTGAATAAAATTAAATAAAATCAAATAAAATAAAATCCTTTTCACATGAAACCAATTCCTCAACCCAAAATTAGTTAGGACTTACGGGCTATTCCGAGGACCAAAAAGACACATCGTCTTGGCTGCTAAAATGACCAAAATACCCCTGCTATATAAATAGCTGTATTTTGCATTTTAAATATTTCCTAATATCACCATAAGAAAATATTGACCCCAAGGATAATGCTGCATTCGCAAAGTCTCCGACCTATAGGTGAAATGACTAAAATACCCCTCTACACATCGCCGTACATTTAGAGAGGAAAAAGTGTACTAACAACCCCCTAAATGACATCTATCATCCTTAGGCTTCTAGTCCAATGTTCCACGACTTCCTGGAGTGTTTCCGCTTTCCAAGGGAGCTACCCTAAAGTAAACATCCAAGTCATGTTTCCTAAGGCCCTGGACATTTTAGACCATCCAGACAACCACAATGGGCGATATAGTGCAGAAACTATCTTGTATAAGCTTGTCTTAACTAACTAGTCACACATTCCCAACATGCAAGTATATTGTCCCTACGATAGAACCTCAACTCTAGCAAATCAAAGTATATGCTACCAGCTTTGCCAGACCACCAACTTATACTCAAGTCGTAGAGTACTAGTCAACGCTATAGCGGTAGTAGTCTAAGTTTCTACCATATAATACTTTGAGAAACCACTACTACAGGTCCTGTTCTACGTATTCAAAATACGCTTATGTCATGAAGTGAGTGGACTACTCACTGGCTAAAGGTAAGCCATTCCCCATTTGGAATTCATAACATAATAACCTAAACATGATGAGGTTCCCAGTCTCATCAATAGGTTAAGAACAAATGTTTATGTGTTAAATAACCCGTGATCCATACCTTACTATGAAAGACCACCATTCACATGGATCACTTATTTAAATACAATGGGTCTGTTCCAAACGAAAATCGTGCACAAACAAAAAATAAATTCACAAACAATTTCTGAAAATAAATTTTTTTATTAAAATATTCGATTTTACATCAGAAACCTAGTCTAAGAGGGCATACAATCCAACAGTATTCAATATTTTTATTGTAATTTAACATTATTTTAGGATTCATGATTTGTGTTAATTTAGTTATTTGATTAATTCTTTGTCACCTTTGGTGTTTGAATACTAGTTATCATTGGTTATTGATGCGAGTTCTTCTAATTAACTTGAGACAATGATGTTAGGAGATTCATTGTATTGATTTCGTATTTATCTAATCTTGATGGACTTGAGCGACGAAGTTAAGATTATAGGACTAAGTAATCAAAGATTAGTTGATTTCACATCGAGTAAAGGGTTATTAGCTAATTTCATGCTTATAAGGAATTGGGCTTAATGCATGTTTTGGTTATGTTAGCTTGATTGGCAAATCTATTAATTTGATCAAAATATAGGATTCCATGGATTAGGAAATGAAGTGGGATTTATTTAAATAGATTCATTACTTGTGAAACGATTGATTTTTTGTGTTTTCTTGGTACCAAACAATTTTGTTGAAAAATTGAAAATTTTGAAAATTTGAAAGTTTGGAGATTTTGGAGCTAAATTAAGCTTGTATATCTATAATGAAGTGATGATTTTCTTACTAATTTTGGATATAGATTTGTCATTTATTATGGTTTGATTTTTTATTAAAAAGGTAAACCTGATGCGTATAAATTTGGGTATAAAAATCAAATAAAAATAAGAACATTTCCAATCAAGTTTAAATTAAAACGTTAACCCTAAATTACATATATGAGTAAGCGTACTCGTCATTAAGCATTGTATAGGGTTCAAATGAGTGTCGATCCTCAAGAAACAAGTATGCATTAATCCATTTTCTTTCATTATTTAATTGACTCGATATAGTGAAAAAGAAATTAAAATAAAATAAAATAAAATAAAATAAAAATATATGCATGTCAAGGATGGAGAATTATGTAACTTAAACCGTTGTTTTGACATAAATGATCTTAAAGTATTCAATCATTATTATAACTAATCATTCTCTTAGTATCATGAAGGATTAAGATAGATTCACTTCTTTGGTCAATCTATTAATTAACTATCTTCTAGATAAATTAGCATCACTTGGTTTGTCTCAACTAATTCACCTAAAAGACGCATTAAACACAATCTTTGATAAAATTTCCTTGATCTAGCAAATTTAAAACATGAAATTAATCAATGAATCCTTGGTCTGGCAAACATCAATTAATTTTTAATTATCCAATCCTCAGCAATTAACCCCTTTGGTCTAGTAAGTTAATAGCCAACAAATACGAATCAATAAATTAAAATCATCATCAACCCCTTTGGTCTAATAAGTTAATGGAAGCAACTAATTAATCTTGTAACAAGCACAAGTAATTAAATACCAAGAAGAATAATTAATTAATCGAAAGATTACAGTAACCCTAAAAATCATGAATACCTAAAATAATATCAAATTACAATAAAATAATTAATACATCATTGTTCAAGGAAAAGAAAATAAAGGAAAGAGATAGATACTCGTAGATAAGCCTTTCAATTTCCAATGCAAACTCCTCCAAGAATCAACCCTCCTTGAATTATTTATCTCGAGAAAATATCAATGATACACTCCAAAATAAATCTAAGTCTCTACATTATGCACCTCTCCTTCCTAGGGTAAATTAGCCTTTATTTATAGGCTTACAAAGTTCCTAAAAGAATCCTAAATAAAGAAGAAGTAATTACCTAAAAATCTCCAAAACAAAAAAGGAGTAATAAAAAATTCTAAAATAATTTTCTAAATAAAACTTAAGGAGTCTGCTGCCTTTGACTTTTGAGAAATTGAATTGAATTTGGACTTTGCTTTCGGCTTTGTCGTATGCACTGAACATCTTTAATTGATGTTGAATTGAAGTTGCCTGAGATTAGCTTCAATTTGAGCCGTGCGGAAGTTGTCCAACCAACGAAAATCCTTGTCTTTGTGCGTCAGCTCAATTGAGCCACCACAAATTCCTATATTCCTTATATCGGCTCAATTGAGCCGCAACCAAGCCGTTTTCTTCGATTGCACCACCCGAAATCGAAGCCTCCTTTTGTGCAGCTTTTGTTGACTTCGTTTGTTCTACCTTAGCCCACTGAATTGTCTTTTGCTTTGTTGCTGTTGTCCTTGTTGTCGGCTCAAGTAAGCCACGAAATTCCTTTAGCCATTTTTCTCTTTTTCCCTTTCCAATTTCAATTGCAGCCGAATTGCTCTGTTCCTTCAATTTCTCTGCACTTCTCTGTTCTGCCAGTAGATGACCGGCGCCGGCTCTCCTTTCTTGGGCTGGTGCTAGTATGTGCTGAAAAATTACACAATTAGCTCTAAATTTTCCCTATTTTTGTATAAACTTACAGAAAAGCATTTTTATAAGGGAAATATTAAATAGGAAGGAATATGACTAGTTATTGTATAAAAAGTATCTTAATTTAGCCTTAAATAACTAGGAAAAATATGACTAATTTAAGCCCTATCAAAACCTGTGTATTAAGTTGGATTTTTGCTAAGTCTTGAGAATTTAAGTTAACCTTGGTTATATTTAGTATTTGAGTTTTGTTTTATTCTTTGAGTTTGAATACAGATGATATGATGAAATATGGAAAGAGTTGTTGATTAATTCTTGTATTATGAATTTAAAGTTTGTTTGACTTTGAGTTGTGAATAAAGGAATGTGAGGAAAAACATTTTTGAGTGAAAAGGAAAGAATGTGAGTTGAAAATATTTTTGCTTTCATTTGTTGGAAATAAAAAAAAAAAGAAATAGACCTTTTGCTAAAAAGGGGGCCAATATGGCGAGTGGAAGAGAAGAAATAAAGAAGCATCACACTCTCTTGAGACTATCTCGGAGGCAAAAAGGTAAGGAAAGAAAGAAGAAAGAAAAAGAAAACTGCCGAAAAAATAATGATGACTATAAGGGGGCCAATACGGTGTGTGAAGAGAAATCTATACATTTGAGGCTATCAATTTCCAAAGTCATAGAAAAAAAAGAAGAGTGGAGAGTTTTCCTTATCTTATAAATTGAGTTTTGTAAATTTGAGTTTATAATGCTGAAATTGGTAAAATGGCTTGACTTGTATGATTTATGTTATCTATGTTTTTTTTTTTTTTTTTGAGGAGTAGGATGATTTTCTTGTACTAGATATAAACTTGTTTAACTTAACTTTGATGGCCTTGAGATTGTTTGATTTAATACATGAGTTTACAAGGTTTTGAAAGGGTTGAATGAATGACAAGTTTGTGTTTAAGGTTGGAAGAAGGTTATGTCTTCATTGTAGATGGATTTGCTAAGGAAAATTTTGCTAAATTGTTTTGTCTTTTAAGTCATATACTTATTGTTTTAAATCTTGTTTGCTTGAGGACAAGCAAAAGTTCCAGTGTGGGAATATGTGATAGGGGCTAAAATCACCATTATTTTCCTAGTTATTTGAGATTATTTTAAAATACGTTTGTTGCAATAACTAGGAATATTCCTTCCTATTTGGCATTTTGTTTGTAAAAAGTATTTTTGGCAAATATATGCAAATTTGAGTTAAAATCGAGTAGAAAGTTCACAATTCCATAATGTACCTGACGCCAAACCCAGCCAAGGAACTAGGCGCCGGGTCCATTCTGGTTGAATAGAAGAAACCAAGCCAAGCTTCAAGGAAAATTCCAGAACAGACCTAGCGCCACGTCTAGCAAGTGTACTTGACGCCGGGTTCATTCTGTCTAAATAACAAAAACAAGGGAAGAACAGAGTGCACCTAGTGCTAGTAGGCCCGACTGTACCCGGTTCCAAGTACGCTTTAGAGGGCAAATATTTTGTGCATGAAATTAGGAATTTGTCAATGATTTTGGTATTTTCTGAATCCTTAGCAAATCTGAAATTAGGAATTTGTCAAGGAAGAAGAAAGAGGCTTGTCTATGAGTGCTTTCTTTTCTCTTTATCTTCTTTTCCTTAAACAATAATGTATTCAATGTTTGTATTGTAATTTAACATTATTTTAAGATTCATGATTTTGTATTAATTCAGTTATTTAATCAATTCTTTATCATCTTTGTTGTTTGATTACTTGTTATCATTGGTTATTGATGCGAGTTCTTCTTATTGATTTGGGACGACGATGTTAGGAGTTTCATTCATTGATTTTGTATATTCTAATCTAGATGGACTTGAGCGATGAAGTTAAGATTATAGGATTAAGTAATTAAAGATTAGTTGATTTCACCTCGAGCAAAGGGTTATTAGCTAATTTCATATTTATAAGGATTTGGGTTTAATGAATGTTTTGGTTATGATAACTTGATTGGCAAATCTGTTAATTAATCAAAATATAGGATTCCATGGATTGGGAAACGAAGTGAAATTATTTAAGTAGATTTATGACTTGTCAAACGATTGAATTTTACTTTATATTCCTTAATGATGTCAAGATGATAATTAGTTGAAAGAATTGCTAATTGGTTCATTACCATGTTTTCTAGGATAATTGTCTAAATTGCATAAACCTATATCATTGAGTTGCATATATTCCTTTATTTTTCTTTTTATTCTTTCCTCACTTTAATTTTTCGGTTAAACAATGAATGAAAAGCGATTAGTGTACTTGTTCCTTTGAGGATCAATACTCGTTAATTCCCTATACTATATTTGTGATGAGTATACTTACTAGTATGTGTATTTTGGGATTATGATTTTATTAAAACTTAACTAAGGAATGAATTTAAATTTGATGATTTTTATACACTCAAAATTTACGCATCAAGTGGTCACTCTATTTTTGTCTTGGCAAACTAAACTCTTCTCAATTTGATTCCCAATCTATTCTTTTGTTTTTCCCTCAACTCCTTTTCTTAAAATCTTTTTCCCCTCTTTCTTCTCTCTCTTTTTGTTTTCATTCTCCCTCAAAATATTTTGATCTTTCAAAACCTCACTAAGGGGTAAGGGAGCTAAAGTGAACTTCTTTCCACCTTTCTTCAAGGTATAAGTGTTTTTCCTCCCTTGTGGACTACATCCCTATCAAACATCTAAGGTCTTCCTAACAAAATATACCCTACATGCATGGGATAAACATCACACAACAGTTCGTCATGTCATCCTCCCATGTCAAATTCAACATTGGCTTACTTGTTCACCTTCACTTCTCCACAATTATTCAATCAATGGAGCTTGTAAGGATTAGGGTGTGTCAAGGTTTCTAACTATAATTCCTCCACCAATGTAGTACTAATCAAATTTTTACAACTTCCCCCATTAATAAGCATACTACATGGTTTTTTCTTAATAAGTCACCTTAGAAAGAAAATATTTTCCCTTTACATCTCTTCTCCTTCTTTACCCTCACAAGCATCCCCATTGCTTCTTGCTACTCCAATCAATGGACAAATTGGCTCAATCACTATTCCTCCTTTACTACACATTCTAACCCTCCAAGTTTTTCATTTCTCATATCTCTTGATTGGTTAAGTAGAGGGTTGGCATAAGTGTTTTGCTTTGGGTCTACTCTCCTTTGTGGTTGTTTCTCAACATTCACATATTTTCCTTTTTTGTCTTGTGCCCCATTAAATCTTCTATGTGCAAATTTATTGGGATAAGTAGCTTTGGTGTATCTATTGGTGGAATTTCTACTATCTTGCAACTTATCCTTCCTCCATTGTGACTCACTAGGACAATTATAAAAGTAATGGCATTTTTCCCAACAATTAGAGTAATCATACTCCTTCTTCTTTTGCACAAACTCCCTCTTTTTTTGCACTCCATTATTTGAATAATTTTGCAATCTACCCTTTGCTCTCTTTGGAGGTCCTCCCAGAAGAATTCCATCACTCTCATAATCTATCCACTTAATTCTTCTCTTTTCACATCCACCATTTCTATCTCTACTAGTGCTTTGCTCTTCATCACAATCATACACCAATTCAAAATTATCTTCACATTCTTCATAGTCCCATTCTTCCTCAATATAGTCATCATATTCTTCTCTACTTATACATGACATTTCATAGAAATCACTTACTTCACCTTGAGTACACATAGAAGATGAATCATATGAACTCTCACAACCCCCCCCCTTTTTTTTTTGTTTAAAGAGAAATTTTGAGTAGAAAAACACACAAGGAAAGTTCCTCACTTCAATCCCTTACATGTTTAGCACTCAATCAATGTCACTCAACCCTCATGTTTACACTCTTCTTTGGCTTTTGCAACAATGAGCTCACCTTCTTACTTTTTTCAATCCACTCAAGTGCTTCCCAAGCTCAAGACTAATTGAAAGAGAAACAAACTTTCTAGTGGCTATACGAAAGATTTACCTCACTAAGAACAATCTACTATGCTATGAGACAATATAGTTTATGAATAGAAGCTTGAGATAGTCATGTATGAGCAATCACAAGTCATTGATGCAATATATCAAACACCTTGTGTGCACCTCGTAACTCAACTTTGATTGACAAATTTTAGCTTATTTTTGGCCCCAAATCAACAAAATTTGACACTAAATGACTTTTCAAACACCAATATATCACATAGAATCAAATTCACAACATTCCCATGGCAAAAATTCAAGTTTTTAACCCACAAAAATTGCAAGAAATTTAGTTACGGGATTTCTTATGTGCAGAATTTTGTGTAGCCAATCAACTAAAATAACTTCAAATTTTTGACAATTTTAATCTTCAAATAGCTACCAAATCATAAACCCAACATGTATTTTCAATTTCACATCAAGTTCATGGCACAATAATGAGTTCTAAGCGTTCAAAAATAGCCCCAAAATAAGTGACAAAAATCTAAAAATTTTAACAAGTTCTTGAAGAAAATTGTACCTTTGCCCAAAGAAAGTTGTATTGATGAAAATCAACATAACCTTGCTCTGATACCACTTTTGATACGAGCTAAAAACGCGGAAGCCTTTTGATTTTTGAAAAACCCTAGAGTTGGTCACTCAACTCCCTACCAACTTCGCACACACAAATGAACTAAATGCAAATGCAATTAACCCAATGAGATTTAGTGAATCTAGCCTATTTCAAAACACTTAAATACCCTAATTTATCAAGAGATTAGAACAAAAGGATGGGATTTAAAGGTACCCAAAAACTCAACCTATGAAGAACACTAGTGAAATACTAGAGAAAGAGATTTAGATTATTTTTTTTGAAGTTTAGAGACATTGGATCAAATGTGGGACTAAGCCCTTTGATTTGGTTTTGAAATGGGAATCACCCCTTACACAGTTTCCTCTAGAGAGAATTTGATTTCTCTACCAAAAAAAATTCTAAGTCTCTAAAATCTATCTATTACAAGAGTAATAAGGCATATATAAAGGTGACAAACTAAACCTAGCAAATAGAAGATGTAATCACAGCCATTCATCTCCTAAATAAGTCTAAAATATACCTATTACAAGTCAAAAGTCGTAGGAATTAAATTGGGAACAAAATAAAACAAAACAAGAAAAATTAGAAAAACTAGGTCGTGCTCGAAGTGACTGGCACCAGGTGCTTGGGTGGACCTGGCGTCGGGTTTGCTCTGGAAATGGAACATTTGTTCTCCAATGGTGACCTGGCACTAGGTGTGTTCTGTTCTCCACACAGCCAACTTTTCTTATTTTTTTAGCCTCCTCTTGTGCTCCTTTGGTCCTCCATACCAATTATTATCCAAGCTTTCATTTTCTTGGGCCTTCTTTTATTCCTCCATTGCTTAACAACCTTCTTTATCCTTGGCTTAGAATCTTGAAATGCACCTTGAAGTCTCCTAAAAAGGAGTTTCACCCATGGAGGCTTGTGTTCTGTCTTTGTCCTCCTTCCCCCTTCTTTAGATTAGCCTTCATGCCTGGGACGATTCCTGTTATTGTGTCTCCCTTTCAATAACCGAAGCTGAATACATAGTAGCGGGTAGTTGTTGCGCAAAAATTTTGTAGATGAAAAACACCTTGCTTGATTTTGATTTAAATTTTAATTACGTGCCTATCTTATGCGATAACACTAGTGCTTTCAATTAAACCAAAAATCATGTTCAGCATTCTAGAACTAAGCACATTAAAATTAAGTATCATTTTACTAGAGATCATGTGCTTAAAGATGATGTGTGTGTTGAGTATATTTCAACTGATAACAGCTTGCAGACATCTTTACAAAACCTCTGGCCGAAGATAGATTTAATCATCTGAGAAGAGGTCTGGGACTTACTAGAATTATGTAACTGACAATTTTGTCAAGATTTTGTTTGTTCATTCTTGCAGAACTTCAGAAGATAGACCTTTCGGATAGAGATTTTGAACGCAATATCTGAGAAACATGAATCTAAAATCCTCTCAACATAATATCTTTTATTCTGCTTTTTAGACGAACTATTTTGGACCCAGTCTAAATCTAAAATAGCAGCAACCCAAAATTCGTGAAAAGTCCAATTTTTTATTTTGTTCAAATGAAAGAGAACATAAGTCCAGAAGTCACTTTTTGAATTTTCAAATGTCTGTGCCTCTCAAAAAGAGTGACCCTATCTCTGGTGCAAGTCTCTGATTCAAAGTACTTGATTGTACTTATCTACTCGCGAACCTAAGAAATCACAAAAAGTTACTTTTTTCTCTTTCCTTGAAAATCTAAAAATCGCAATTAATCTCTGCATTCTCTCTTTTACTTTGCATCTTCACTCTCTCCACTGAAAAAACAAAAAAAAAAACCCCTTATCTTCTTCTTGTTTCTTTCAAGACAAAAGTATCAAAATCAGAAAAAAGAACTGGGGAAACAATGAAGAAGGGCAAGAAGAACAAAGCAGCAGCTAAGACAAAAGTTGTTGCTGCTGCACAACTAGCCACCAAACAGAAAGGAAAGAAAATAGTTTATGAAGAAACACCTTCGGAAATCGACTCGTCAACAGAGCTTCCTGTATAGGAAAGCTCAGAAACTCAAGTACCTCGTTTTCTCAATCTGAAATGTGAGTCTGAATTTAATGATTAGTTATCTAGAAATAAGACTGTGGTCACTATGTATCGGGTTAATGCTGAGGCATTTATGAACTTTTCTTACATTCTAAATATGTTTGAGAATCTTGGATTGGGGGCTATGCTATCAATTGATGAGAAACTGTACACCCCTCTGGTTTGGGAGTTTTATACGAATTTGAAAAAAGGGAAGATTTGAGGAGACTAGAGGAGGTTTTATGGTGCAATGGTATACCTCTAGAGTAGGATCAGTAAATATAGAATTTGACCATCAGCCGTTGAATTAAATTTTTGGAGTTAGAGTTGGAAGGATTCAATTTTTCAAAATAAACAAATTCCCTGAGGAATCAGACCTATTTAACTTAGGAAGGTTTGAGGCAAAGTTTACAGGAGGGAAGAGTTTAAAAAGTTTAAGTGATAGAAATTCAAAATGGTTGAATGGTCCTGGAAATATTTTGCACCATATGGTGTAGGCTATGGTTGCTCTAAGTTTTAGGCATAAGACATCAGTGAGTATCATGCAAATGATACTAATGTTGGCCCTGTCTAAGGATAGACAAATCAGTTTTGGTTTTCTGGCAATTAAGCTCATACTTTAGTCGAGAAACACATATCACAAAGCACTCTCGTATGGCAATCTATTGACCAAAGTCTTTAGGTATTTCAATGTGAATTTAAACACTTGTGCTCCCGATCAGCTTAAGACTTATGTGTATAGCATGAAATCTTTTGGAAAAAATGGAATTTGTTCAAGTAAACAGGGAATAGGTCTTACTTAGAGATATGTCAGATGAATAAAGAGAAAAGCTGTTAAAAATCAAGGTTGAAGGAAAAAGGACTGCACCTGTTACCCAAATGGGGATGAAATGGAAGTCTAAAATAGGAAAAGAATCCCCAAACAAGGGTAAGCAAAAGATTGAGGAAAGCAGTCTGACTCAAAGTATCTTGAATGCTATAAGCAGCTTAACTGAGAAATTTGATGGATTTCGGACAGAAGTCACGACTAAATTGCAGAATTTAGGAACCAAATTGAGGAATGTTGAAGAAAAGAAAGAAGAAAAGACCACTGAGAAAGTCCATAATGAACAAGATCCTTCTGAAGAACAAATGACTGAAAATGAAACTGCCTCTCCTCAATTTGAAAAAGTAGTTGGTAAACTGACTGAGCAAGAAGTACAACAGGAAAAGGAAAAGGGAACAAAGAAAGCAGAGGAAAGTAAGAAGGATAAGGAAAAGGAGAGTGAAGTTCCCATATTTGCTGCCACCCCTATTGTATTGCAAGCTCCCAAGCTAGACATACTTGGAAGTTCCTTTGGAAAATGCCAAAAGTACATGATAGTAAAAAGAAAGTCCAGCCAAATTACTGGATAACATTCCAAGAAGGGTGTCGGGACTACGTCTGCAACCATCCACAATTCCTAGCTTGCATATCATGTATGATGATGGCCTTCTATGTCTGAACAATTTTATTGCTTTCCTTTGATAAACAATTTTATGTTCTTTGCACTAGTATTTGAACAATTTTATTTCTGTACTTATCTCCTGCTGATCTTTTTTATTATATATTTACTCTCTCGATCAAGGATTGGCAATATGCCCTCTATCTCTGTTTACTCTCCTCATTCTGTCTCTCTGGCATTTTGATTGATGACAAAAGGGAGAGAATAAAGTGAATATGAATGGATTGTGAACTGTGAAAGGTGGGTTATGAATTGTATGAATTGTGAATATATATTGTGATTGTGAATTGTGAATATATTGTGGTTATGGATTGTGAAGTGTGAATGGTGGATTGTGGATTGTGAATATATTGTGGATATGAAATTATGAATTGTGAATTGTGATTTGAGAATATATTGTGACTTATGAATTTACAGATTATGATTGTGACTGTTTATGAGGATGATAAAAATTCATATGAACTAAGATGACCATTTATGGTTGAGGTTTGAGAATGTAGATTGTGAAGAATTAGGTGACTTAATGGAGACTATATTGAGACGTCATTACTATTATGGAATAAGGAATTTAGAAGTGTGGATATGAGATCATTATGCATTTTGACTAATTCTGAATTAGATAGATGATTTGTTCTTACTATGGTTAGATATGCACTATGTTAAACATTTGGTTGATAAGGATACCTGCATATAAGGCATTTATGAAAACTGTGATGTCTCCTTTTGATTGCACAGTAAAATCCATGTGTTGATTTTCCTTGAGAAAAATAAGTTCGATCAATTCTAGGAAAAGTCATTGATCTTAACTCTTGAAATTTTCTTTTACCTTGCACACACTTAGGAGGAGTTTTAGACTCACATTTCTTCAATCTAAAATAATAGTCCAAAAATGATTCTTTAAAAAAGAGGCTAGCTTCTGTCTCATTTTATCCCATTTTGGATGCACGTTTTGGAAGTTCAAAATCTTGAAATACAGTTCTATTTTCAAATGCACCTCATAACTAGCGCCTCGTTTTCTTCTGTTCATTTATGCACATACATAGGAAGAGTATTGCATCTTATAATTTATTTTCTACACTATTTTATGTACATAACTATACATTTTTTTTGGTGACCTTTTTGTGGCTATTTCCCTGTGAAATAGTCCTTAGATGGAAGGAAGGACGATAAGGAGGTTGGTTGGGCCATAGCTCATTGAACCATGTTTGCGAGTACATGCTTAAATTTTCTTATTTTAATCTCATTAGCACTCTTTGAGTTATATAATGAGAGAATGCATTTCAGTTTAAATTCATTCTTATTTCTCTCGGTCTAAACATGTCTGTACTGTAAATATTATTGTCTTTATGTCACAATCCCATCAAGTTTATCATCACCCAAAAAGGGGGAGATTCTTAGCCCTAAGGGCATTCTTCTATGTTTTGACTTATGACAAACATTGATGATGACAAATTTGTGTGATTTACATGTAATAGGACATGTTTAACCTCAGTTCTTCCAAGGCAATAAGACTGCTAAGCCGCTCTTAAGCAAATGGAACCCAAAGGAGTGATTGATCAAGCATAACATCATCTTAAGAGCTTGCATATTGTGAATCCTTTGTGAAAAAACTATAGACTAGGAATTGTTGTTAAGGTATTTCTTATAAAATTTCTATGTCTTTTTACCTTAGGTTCAATTTATTTTTACCTTGAAGCACGAAATAAAATGATTTTAAAAGTACAACTTCAAATGTTTAGATTGAGCAGTTTAGATGGACTTCCGAATCCAAAACTCCATCTAAATACTGTATAACATTTTCAAAATGTTTATGCTTAAAAAAGTGTCATTTTAGATTTATCTTTTGGGTGGACATTCTTCCACTTTGTAAACCTAAAACCCTGGAAATCCTAACAAAAAGTAACAAGCCATTACTAGCCGTTAGGACTTCGAGTTTAACTCCTATAAAAGCCTTTAGAACTTGATTTTTAAGAAGATTTTTGTGCTATCTTTTCCAGAAATACTCTTACACTTAGAGTACAAAAATCTCTCTTTTCATTTCTGCTTCAAAGTGAAATAGAATTGTTCCAAAGGTAAAAGGTATTGGTGCTCATTTGTTCGCATTCTGCTCAAATCTGTGAGCTATTTCTGTAATCTTTCTTTCAATCTAACTTGTATCAAGGTTGACAAGGTAAAAGCCAATTGGGGTGAGCCTTGATTATTGTGATTAAAAATGTTGGGAATAAAACCAGGTGTGGTGATCCTCCTGTATAAGATTAGTGCCACCTACCGCCATTGATTTGGGAAAATATTTCTAGTGAGTGGTGTTGAAATCCTTGACATCTCAATTACCCATCTTTATTCTATAACGTTTTCTTATTGCTCCGTGCTGATTTAATAGACACCTATCCAAACTCTTGAAGTCACAAAGCTACAAAACATATACGCTACTTTGTTCGAATTTTATGAAGGAACCAAAATTTTTAATCTGCATTTGTTTACCAAAAACCTTATTCATCCCCCCCCCCTCTAAGGTTTTTCAATCATCATTTGTGACGAAAATTTTGCGACGGCTACAGTGCCGTCGCTAATTAGCGACTGTTTTGTGACGAAATTTGATGATGTCGAGAGTTGACCAAATCTATCGCAAAACCCTTGCTAATTGCGATGGTTTTGCGACGGCCAAAATGGCCATCGCAATTCACAGTAAAACCGTTGCAATTTGCGAGGGTTTTGCGACGGCTAGAATTCCCTCGCAAATTAGTGAGGGTTTTGCAATGGGTAACTCTTTTTTAAGAATAAAATGTTTAAAATAAAAAAAAATTGCTACAACCATCACAAAATCCTCACAATTAGCTAGGATTTTGCGACGGATTTGTCATATTTAAAAATACAAAAAAGAAAATATCTAGATGGTTGATCGTAACAAAATCTTCGCAATTTGCTAGGGCTTTGCGATAGATAGCTCACTAATCGTCGCAAAACCCTCGCTATACCCTTGCTATAGCGAGGGTTTTACGATGCTCGAGTGTTTTTAATAATAAAATGTGTAAAATAAAAAAAATTAGACGACCATCACAAAATCCTCACAATTAGTAAGGATGTTGCGATGGATTTTTCATATTTAAAAATACAAAATGGAAAAATCTAGTGGGTTGACCATCGCAAAATCCTTGCACATTGCGAGGGTTTTGCGATGGATAACTCACTAACTGTTGCAACACCCTCGCAAATTAGCGAGGGTTTTGTGACGGTCAAATGTTTTTAATAATAAAATGTGTAAAAGAAAAAAAAATCAACGACCGTCGCAAAAAGCCTCGCAATTAGAGAGGGTTTGTGATGGAATTTCATTTTTAAAAAGAAAATCTTCTTTCGAGACAGTTGCACAATCCTCTCAAATTGCGGGGGTTTTGCGACGGATTGAGAACCCAACTTGCAACAGCTTATCATATTAAAAAAAGAGAGTAAAAAGAAAAAATCTTTATCGGTAGCCATGGCAAAACCCTTGCAAATTAGCTAGGGTTTTTGCGATGGAATTTCAATTTTCAAAAAGAAAAAATCTTCTCGGAGACTATCGCAAAATCTTTGCATATTGCAAGGGTTTTAAGTCGAATCAAGAAGCCAACTGTTGCAAAACTCTTGAAATTAGCGAGGGATTTGCGATGGCTTATCATATTTAAAAAAGAGAGTGAAAAGAAAAAATCCTTTTCAGTAGCCGTCGCAAAACCCTCGTAAATTAGCGAGGGTTTTGCGACGATAATGTATTTTTAATAATAAAATGTGTAAAAGAAAAAAAATTTTAGACAACCGTCACAACATCCTCACTATTAGCAAGGGCTTTGCAATGAAATTTCAATTTTAAAAAAAAAAAAAATCTACTCCTAGACGGTAACAAAATCTTCGCAATTTGTGAGAGTTTTGCGATAGATAGAGATGTCAACTGTCGTCAAATCCTCCCAATTAGTGAGGGATTTGCAACAGCTTATCATATTTAAAAAAAAAAAGAGTAAAAGAGAAAAAATTTGTTTGGTGTATGTCGCAAAACCCTCGCAACATCTGGAAAAACCCTCACAATTTGCCAGGGTTTTGTGACGAAAAATTGAATTAAATAAACCACCTTTTCCTAGCAATGGCCATCCAAAATTTAAAAATACATTTATTTTTTAAAATTAAAAAAATAAGCCCTCACAAATCCATCGCAAATTTGTAAGGGATTTGCAACGGCCATCTAAAATTTAAAAATAAACTAATTATTTTTAAAATGAAAAAAAAAATTAAGCCCTTGTAAATCTGTCATAAATTTATAAGGGATTTGCAATGGACATCCAAAATTTAAAAATAAATTAAATTTTTAAAATTGAAAAAATTAATCCCTCGTAAATCCGTCGCAAAATCTACGAGGGAAATAAGCCCTTGCGAATCCATTGCAAATTAGGGAGAGATTTGCGATGGCCATCCAAAAATTTAAAAATAAATTAAAATTTTTAAAATAGAAAAAATTAAGCCCTGGCAAATCCATCGCAAATTTGCGAGAGATTTGTGACGACCATCCAAAATTTAAAAATAAATTAATTTTTTTAAAATTAATAAAATTAAGCCCTCGCAAATCCGTTGCAAAATTTGAGAGGGATATAAACCCTCGCAAATCCGTCGCAAATTTGCGAGAGATTTGCGACGACCATCCAAAATTGAAAAATAAATTAATTTTTTAAAATTAATAAAATTAAGCCCTCGCAAAACCGTTGCAAAATTTGAGAGGGATATAAACCCTCGCAAATTAGCGAAGGATTTGTGACGGTCATCTAAAATTTAGAAATAAATTTATTTTTTTTAAATTGAAAAAATAAACTCTAGCAAATCCGTCGCAAATTTTCGAGGGATTTGCGACTGTCATCTAAAATTTAAAAATAAAAAAATAAACCCTCGCAAATCCATTGCAAATTTGCGAGGGATTTGCGACTGTCATCTAAAAATTCTCATAATATTAATATGTATGTGTATATATATATATATATATATATATATATACACACACACATACATATATACACATATATTAATATAGCATTTTATATACATATAAATATGTCAATATATTTTTTTAATATAAAAATAAATATATATACATACATATATACATATTTATTTATATTAATATGTGAGTGTCTATATATATATATATATATATATACATATAAATACATATTAATATATATACATATATCTATCTATCTATATGTATATATATATGCTATAATACTTTTTTAATAAATTAATATATATATATGTGTATACATATTTATGTATATATTTACATATTCATACAAATTAATATATATATATATATATATTTAATTACAACAAATGCATATATGTCATATTCTTACATATATACATACATACATACATATATATATATACTTAATAATGTCATATGTATATTATATATATAAATATTTCAACGTAATAATGTCTTTTCGCGTATTCTACTATTTCAATACACCACACACACACACACACACACACACACACATATATATATATATATATATAATCAAATTTTAAAATTTATTTTGTGAAATTTTTAGATTAGTACCAGATTTGCGAGGTGATCCCTCTCAAATCCGTTGCAATTAGCGAGGGATTTACGACGGCCATTCAAAATTTTAAAAAATTATTCTTTAAAATTGAAAAAAAAAAAGCCCTCGCAAATCCATTGCAAATTTGCGATGGCCATCTAAAATTAAAATTTTAATTTATTTTTTTAAAATTAAAAAAATAAGCCCTTGCAAATCCATCGCAATTAGCGAGAGATTTGCGAAGACAATCCAAAATTTAAAAATAAATTTATTTTTTAAAATTGAAAAAACATGCCCTCGCAAATCTGTCGCAATTAGCGAGGGATTTGCGACGGTCATCCAAAATTAAAAAATAACCCCTCGCAAATAGTGATGGATTGGGATGGCCATTCAAAATTTAAAAATAAATTTATTTTTTAAATCTTGAAAAATTAGTCGTCGCAAATCCGTGGCTAGTTAGCAACGGATTTGCCAACGACGGAAAAATTGTGTCGTCGTAGATCTGTCGCAAAGCCCTTGCAAATCCGTCACTAATTCACAAAAAAAAATTACTATATAATTAATATATAACACAATAAATCACAAGAACATCAATAGCTTAGTAGTAGAACACGTGTTCTCCCACAACAAGGATGCGGGTTTGAGCCCCGTGTCCGACATAATCTCATAATATTCTTGGCGGGTCGGGTTGCAGATCGATTTTTTGTCGGGCCGATGGGCGGGGCAAGTAGCTAATTAATTAATTTTTTTAATAAAAAATTTTTGTTGTCGCAAATTCTTTTCTAAAATAATTAATTTTTTAAAAATATTTTTTTTGCCATCGCAAAACCATCGTAAAATTATTTTAATTTTTGTAAATAAAACAATTTTTGGCCGTCGCAAATTTGTTGCTAAATTAATTTATTTTTTCAAAATTTAAAAAATTTTACTGTTGCAAATCTGTCGCTAAATTAATTAACTTTTTAAATAATTTTTTTTCCGTCGCAAATCCCCGTCGCAAATCCGTTGCTAAATTAATTTATTTTTTGTAATTAAAAAAATTTTGCCATCGCAAATATGCTGCTAAATTAATTAATTTTTTTAAAATAAAATTTTTTAGCCGTCACAAATCCATTGTTAAATTAATTAATGTTTTTAAAAAATAAATTTTTTTTACGGTCGTAAATCCATTGCTATATTGATTATAAATTTAATTATAATGTCATCAATGAAATGACCGTTGCAAATCCGTCGCTGTTTGCGAAGGATTTTCATTCCGTCGCAAATTGGGACGCCCTTTTTAGCTACGGCCAAATCCGTTACCAATCTGTTACTAAACACGATTAGCGACATATTTGACCATCGCTAATTTGGTTTTTTCTTGTAGTGTAGGTAAAAATTTCGGATTGAATTTTTGAATTTTTCCACAGGGAAGAATTGAATATTCATTTCCATCACAAATTCGTCGTAAAATCCTCGCTAATTGCAAAAGATTTAAATCTTTCGTATCTAAACCCTCGCAATCTGGGAGGGTTTTGTGATGGAATTTCAAATATTCAAAATACCGCTTTTTCTTAAGTAAAATTTTCGAAAGTCAAAACATTAATTTGTTAAAAATTCGTATCCATTAGCGAGAGTTCTTCTACGATTTTTTGAATTTTTGCACAGTGAAAAATTGAATATCCTAATTCGTCACAAATCCATCACTAATTGCTATGGATTTGTTTCTTCCCTTGCAAAACCGTTGCAATTTGCGAAGGTTTTGAGACAAAATAGGGTTTTCATCTTGTATTTTTCTTTAATTTTTATTTTTTATTTCCGTGTTTGTGTGGTTTTGTATTTTGACAAATTTATTGAAATCTTCTTAATAACTTGTCTCAAATAGTGCATTTTATTGTATATGTGTCTATGTAATTATGTTATGTTATACACCTATTGTAATATATAAGTAAATGTATATGTTTATATAGTATACAATGTATATAAGTATCTTTTTACTTTAATGTATATATGCTATAATTTCGGTAGATCAATGAAAATAATTTATTTTGTTAATAATATATGTAGAAAATTTAAATCGTTGGGTCTATAATTTCTTATATAAATATTAACATGTAGGTGTGTGTGTGTGTGTGTATATATATATATATATATATATATATATATAGCTAATTTTTTGATCCATCACCTTGATTAAATGGTGTATAAGATAAAATATAGAAAAGAGAATAATTTAAATAATATTGTAGTTGCTGAGATTAGTTAAAAAAATATGGTGAAAATTGTAATGTAAAGATCAATTTATAGTGTTCTTTGTCTCAATTTGCTAGAAATTAGTGAGAGTTTAATTATTTTGTTACAATTTGCGACGAAATAGCTAGGAATAATATACCAAAAAAAAAAACCATTTATTTTTACTTTTCTAACACTCTAACACTTAGAACATTTCGATATTTCTTCTTCTTCTTCTTTTTCTTCTTCCTGCCACCCCCTGGTGCCAATGATGCTGTCCCTCTGAGGCACCCACCCACCCCACAGCGGCCGGAGGCCCCCCTTCCCCCGCAGCATCCAGCCCCTCCCCCACTAGATCTCAGCCCCACCACCGCAGGTTAGCATTCTCTCATAGTACATTGAGAGCTCCTCTTATGGAATCCTATCCTACTTTTGCCTGAAAGTTCATTTACATCTGCTCTGGAGGAAGCTAAGCAGAAAAGACTTCTACTTCAAGATAAACTTCAATCGCTAATACAGGTAATTTTTAAAAAAAATTTGTTATTGTAATTTTCTTATGGTGGGTACACGGGTAAAAGTGTGTAAATGGATCAAGAAATTTTCTTAAAGTGAGATTACCAAGAAAGAAAATCATATGGTTCTACCAAGTTCCTTGATAGTATCTTTGAAGATGTCATTTTGATGTATGATATTCCTTGGGATTTGTCTAAAGTGCTATTTCCATCTTGTCAGTTTTACCTTTTACAAAAGAAGATTTAAGTGACCAAAAGCTGTCTCTTGCTTCATGGGTATTCAAAATCATGTTTCTTTTGTAACTAAAACGTTTTTGTACTTTAGCAATTTTTAATATCCTTCTACGAGCTTATAAATAAGAATGTGATGATTGAATGATCATCTTTCCTGTGAACATATGTTGTTATTTTGTTCTGATCTTATGCCATGTTGGGTATTGATGGTGGAAGGGCTCATTAAAATAATCATTTTTTATTTTTAATTTGGTGTTTAATAGAGAACTTAGTGAACTTATTATCTTTTGCCTAGACACGAATAAATTTGTGTTATTAAATAATTTTGCTTTCTTTGCAGTGCATTCAAAAGTTTTGTGTAATTTGACCTTCATTATTGATATATATTTTACATGAATATTTATATATATATATATATATATATATATATATATATATATATATAACTTATCACACTGGTAGCGGAGGTTTTGACTTGTATACTGAATGTCAATAGATGTATACCAGCTAGATGCATTAAAAGGAAATGATGAGTTTTCACTATATAGGGATTTGGGCATTGATTGAGAGAGAGATGCAAATATGTTAAATAAGCGCCTAACATGGATATTGCATGCTATTGAATAATTAGGCTTATTTTTATTCATGTTTGGTTTATTTGTATTACATCTTTTTTTTCATCAAAATATATTCAAAATATATTTTTTTTTAAAGATTATTACGTTCCCAAGTTCATCTTGAGATTACATATGTTCATGAAAATTTAAGTAAAAAATAACAATATATGTACTATTTAAAAACAATTTCATTTTTTATAAAATTGTTGAGGAAGAAAAATATAAAAGTTCCCACATACAAGTGGCTAATTCAAGTATAAGTGATGGAAGTAAAGCAGTAATTGTTATTTACTTTAAAATGAATACTAAACTAAACATTTACATAAATATCTTAATATATGTATAGGTGTTAGATTTCTCAAACTTTTAAAAAAGAAAAACTAATTGATTGCAAATTAATTGAGATATTACGTTAAGTAAATAACATAAATTATCGAACATGATAAATAATTTTGTAGATTCAAAATTTAATTGTAATTTTTTTTATTATCTAAGAGCTTTTTATAAAATTAAATATTATTTTTTTCTACAATTATAAACTACATAAAATAATTACATTGTGTCCGTTAACTCCTTTCTTTTTTGTTTTATTTCTCAAGTCTAAGTTGTTTATTCCATCCTTAAATTAACGTATGTATATGCGAGTTGAATATTAACATGCTAATATAATGCGCATCTCATTTTAACCATTGAACCATTTAAAAAGATACTATTTTTTTAATTAAATATTTTTTCTAATGTCTTTCCAAGCAAGAGAGGCAATGCATCAAAGCCCTCTTTCAAAATTCTCCAATCATAGCCTTTTGTTAATTTCAAGTTCCATTAAATATCATAATTTTTTATTCATTTGTCCATTAAAATAAACCAATAAAATAGGCATTTGGGCCGATGGAGTGCTGCTAACTTTGTAATTTATCAATTCTTCATTTTTGTTTGTACACAACAAGTGATCTCTATGTTTGAATATCTTATAGGTGAATATTTACACATTTAGTAGGGAATATATTTATATAGTGCATTATTACGGTATTGGACATTTCACAAGGACAGAGCCACATGTAGCCTTTTTTTTCGTTGTCCAATAGGTAAATCTTTACTTTGGTTTTAACTGTATCTAACTTAATAATTACAACCTCGTGAGTGATGGGTGATCATTTCCCGTGATTGATGGGTGAACACTCCTCTTGGGTAATGGGTGATTACCCCCTAATTACTTTTTGGACTTTTTCATAATTGAATGATTTGTCTTTTTTGTTTGCAACAGCATTTTGATTGTCAAATCTTGAGGTGGCCTAGTGCTTGGAAAATGTCCAATTATAGGAGAGACTCTATCAATTTTTTTCTAAAATTTGGTACTATTTACTGTGGAATAGAATATCCATCCTTATCATTCTATTACTCTACTACTTTAAATTCAATTGAATAGATATAAAGTTTCCTAAACAGAGGTTTTGAAGTATCTTAAACCACGTTGGAATCTATTTACTATTTCAGTAAAATAATGGCAAGTCATTGTTCACTGATGTGAATCATCATAGGCATGAAGGCCATTTCCAAGAAGGGGGAAGAATGGCCAAATCACACTTCATGACTCCTTGGGTAAGATCACTATTCAAGAGGATTAAAAGAAGTTTTTAAAGTAACCAATTTAACAGACCAATGACCAAAGGGTGTGTAAAGAAATGGATGCCAAAGGAGATGCCAAATGGAGTACAAAGAAGACAACAATCCTTATGGAGGGTCAAGTGGCCACATAGTCAAGGATTGAATATCAAGAGAGATAAAGATGGAATGCAATCCAAGGTAGCTTTATGGAGGAACAAACTTAACTTCAAACCTATTTGGAAGGTCAAGGAAACAACCAAAATGATCTTGGAGGTTAAAAACAAGATTTGGGTTGGAAAACATCAAGAAAATAGTGAAGAAACTAAGCCGCCCAAGAAAATCGGGCAGCTCAAATTTAGTTGCCTTTTGCACCTGCCTAGCCAAGCCGACTGGCGCCAGCTATGGTCTGTTGAAGCGGCTTCCGGACCAGTGTTGAACCAGCTCTAGGTCAACCACTCAAATTGGCTCGACAAGTCGGGTCCAGCTCAAAATCTTCTTTTTTTGCCTTGTTTCAAATTTTTACATTTTTATTTGATCCCCACAAATTTTATTATATTTTTACTTATTTTAAGACATGTAATAGGGCTTAAAAACTTGTATTAAGGCCATCTAATTTCTATGCTCTATTTACTAATTAGTTAAAGTAACTTGGGGCCTATAAATACCCTATCATAGCCTCTTTTATAATAGATTTCAGATTTCAGATTTCGAAGATTGAATAGAGTGTTGAACTTTTAGAGAGGAGAAGTCCTTCTTAGTTCTTCCTTTCAAGACCAAGCGAAGGAATTAGACCCACTTTTGTTTAGAGTCTCTAAAATTCTTGGGCTAATCCAACTTATTTATTCATCTTGGGTATTGGGTAGATTTATTCTTATCTAGTGTTCTTGTTTGGAAACCTAGAAGGGTGCCTACTTTTCTCCATCCCACTTGTCCTTGAATTCTTTGTAGATTCAAGGGTGTTTGGGAATCAAAATAGTTGGCTAAATCCTATTAGAATTTGGATTCTAGTTATTCATTTACCTAGGGTTCTTATTTTTTGGGTATTTTCGTAGAGAATTGGGTGACCAATTCTTGGATCTTTGTTTTTTATCGCAAAGGGGCTCTTGAGCTCGTATCAAATTGGTATCAAAGTAAGGTTGTGTTAATTCTTATTAACAAAACTTTCTTTGGGCAAAAGGTACAACCTTCTTCAAGAGCTTGTTGAATTTTCTCAATTTTCGTTACTTATTTTTGTGCTATTTTTGAATGCTTAGAATTTAATATTATGCCATAAGCTTGATGTTAAATTGATCCTATATGTTGGTATAATGTTTAAGGAATCATTCGGCATTAATGTTTGTTGATTTTGTGCTCAAACAATGTGGATATCTCATCTAAATCATTGTTACAAATTTGAATCTCGTAACTCATTTTCTTGAGATTTTTTAGAGTTGAAAACTTCAAATTATGCCATGGGTTCATTGTGAAATTGAACCTGCATGTTTGGTTAATATTTAGGTATCTATTTGTGGTGATAAATTGGAGAAATCTTAAGGTTTATTGGGTGTTTTGCTGCAAAAAATTCTGAACACAGAAAAAAATCCCGTATTTTTGTGAGCTTTAAAACTCAATATTTGTCCATGTTATTGCTGTGAAATTACTCCTTAATGTTATATATATCATTGGAAATGAGTTTTACTTATGAATCTTGAGTATTGGAGTGGCTATATGGTTAAAAAGTTTGAATTACCTTGAGTTGCGAGGTTACACACTAAGTGTTTGATGTGTGGTCTTATGACTTAGGATTGTGCTTATATGACAATCAAAGCTTTATTTATTGAATCCTTATAAATTTTCTTTCTTGTTAACTTATTTTTAGTGAGATTTTATTTTCCAATTGCTAACAAAAAGTTTTTCTTATGAAGTGATAAATAGCTTAGAAAGTAAATTTGTGCATCATGGATCATATCAATTTATCTCTTTGAACTTTTGAATTTCTTGTGACTTTATTCCCTTGAGTGAGTTAATTGATCATCAAATTGAACTCTTGGGGTTGTGATAGCAACCTAAATTTTGAAAATCCTATTATTTGACTAAACGCCTACCAAGTATTTGATGAAATGTTTGAGAGTCTTTACATAATCTTGTAATGGGTTATTAGCTTATATTTTTCACTTCCATTGAACTTAGTTAATATACTTCTTATATTTGGTGGGTTGAATACCTAGATTGACATCTACTTGTGATAATTGGGATTAAATTGAATATTATCAATCTTTGAGTCCTATCCCTAGTGTCCTTATTTATTTGAATCCTTGTGGTGCTTGACTAGTGTTGTCACCACACATCTTCTTGAGAAATCCTAGAGTTTGTGTGAAAAATCATTGCTTGAAATTCTTGATTGATTGAGTCTCATTCTTATTATCCATCTAGTGATAGCTCATTTCTTTTTAGAAACTTCCTTTTTCTTGAACCCTTGGAATTTAGTTAGCTTTAGCTACTGGAACTAAATCATTTGAATTGGGAAGAACTTGAGTGTGGAATTGAGAGTATGGAAAATGCAAGAGGGTGAGCTCATTTTGATAAAAGCCAAAAGAGAGTATACACGAGAGAAGAGTGTCATTGAAAGAGTGTAAACACATGAGGGAGTGAAGTGAGAAATTCCTTTTATGTCTTCTACTTAAATTTTGTGAGTACTTCTCTTGAAAGCAAAGTTTACTATAGCTAGTCGGAATGAAAACGGGGGGTATGATTGCTATGAAAAGCCTTGTTCAACTAGAAGTAGTTATGGTAGGAATGATGAGTATGATTGGAGATTGCGAGCATGGGGTATTTGGAAGAATATGATGAAAGACCACAAAAATATTCAAAGAGTGGGTTGCAACAGTCAAAGAGTAGTATGCCAAAAGAAATGGAGTATGGGTGTTTGTATGAAAGTCCAAAAGTATCTAGACAAAGGGAAAAGTGTGCATCGCAAAATTCTTCCAAGAGTGGTTTGAGTAGAAAGCAAGATTATGTTTGTTCTACTTGTTGGGATTATGGTTATGACACATGTGATTGTCCAAGAAGTAGGGATAAGTTGCAAACAAGTGAAGTGAATTCTTGTGAGTATTGTTCTAGTTATGAATACATTTCACCTACTTACCTTTGGGAGCCCTTAAGAGAGCGATGTGGCCAATTGAACAAAAGCTTTGAAATGTGGAAGAAATAATATGAGGAAAATAATAGAGACGAGCAAGGGGTTGAAAAGAGTGAACAAAATAAGTTACAAGAAATTGAGAAAGAAGAGAAGATAGAAGAAGAAGCCAAAGAAAGAGAATTGCAAAATCAAATAGGTGAGGAAAAACATGAAGAAATTGGGAAAAGTCCATTGATATAGGGAAATGAAGACCAACATGGGGATAACAAAGAAGGAGTTGAGTATGATAATGATGTGGTTGATGAGGAGCAAATGTGTACTAAAGATGAAGGTCACAAAAATGCTTCAAGTAACTATGAATTGGGAGAGAGTTCACATCAACGAAAGAAAAAAGGGAGAATGTGAGGTTATAAAGAGTGAAATACTAACCCATTTTCTAGGAAGACCACAAAACCTAAAGAGAGTGTAGATGGTGAAAGGGGAAAAGTGGTTGGGCAAAGAAATTCATTAATTGGTGTTGCTAGTAGAGTCTTAGGTACTTATATTGATGAATGTTTCCAAAGGGAAAACATTTTCTACCCAAAATATAGTCAATCAAAGGCCATGTAGTATGATGATAGATTGTGCAGGTTGTGCAAATGTGATAAGTACTACATTGGTAGAAGAGTTAGGTATAGAGAACATGAAGCATCCTAAACTATACAAGCTTCAATGGGTCAGTGATTGTGGTGAGGTGAAGGTAAACAAACAAGCCAATGTTACATTTAGCATGGGGAATTATGAAGATGAGGTACTTTTGTGATGTGATACCCATACATGTTGGAGAGTTATTTTTGGGAAGGACTTGGATATTTGATAGAGATGTGATGTATAATGATATAAGAAACACTTATGCATTGAGCAAAAAGGAAAAGAAGTTTACCTTTCTCCCAATGTCCCCTATAGAGGTTACACAAGATCAAAACCTTATGAGAGAGAAGGAAAATAAAATGAGAGAGAAAAAGGAGGAAAATAAGAGTGTGGGAAGAAGAGAGGAAAGAAAAGAGAGAGAGCTAAAAGAGAAGACGGTTGAGATAAAAGAACTTGAGGTAAAAGAAGAAGAGAGGAGAGTAAGAGAGCAAAGGGAGAAGCAAACACAAAGTAGTGTGGTGCAAGAGAAAGCCAAGCAAGAGGTTGAGAAAAAGAAAAAAATGTAGGGGTAAAATAAGATTGAGAGCTTGGATTGAGAAGAGAGAAAACAAGAGAATTGGTGAGGATCCAAAGCCAACAGTTTTACCATCACATAAAGTGTCTTGTTTGAATTATAATGTAGGTAACGATTTAAAGATGAATCATCTTCAAGAAAGAGGAAATGATGTGAATCATCATAAGCATGAAAGCCATTTCCAAAAAGAGGAAAGAATGACCAAATCACACTTCATGGCTCCTTGGGTAAGATTGCTATTCAAAAGGATTAAAGGGAGTTTTCAAAGTAACCAATTTTACAAACCAAGGACCAAAGGGTGTGTTAAGAAATGGATTTTAAAGGAGATGCCAAATGGAGTAAAAGAAGACAACAATACTTGTGGAGGGTCAAGCAGCCACACAGCTAAGGATTAAACATCAAGAGAGATAAAGATAGAATGCAATCCAAAGTAGATTTAAGGAGGAACAAACTTGACTTCAAGACTATTTGGAAGGTCAAGGAAACAACCAAAACGATCTTGGAGGTCAAAAACAAGATTTGGGTTGCAAAACATCAAGAAAATAGTGAAGACATAGCCACCGAAGAAAAATCAGGCAACTCAAATTTGGCCCAGCCAGGCCGACTGACGCTAGCTGTGGTCTTTTGAAGCGACTTCTGGACCAACGTTGAATCGGCGCTAGGTTAACCACTCAAACTTGCACCGGCCCAAGTAAGGTACAACCCAAAATCTTTCTTTTTTTTTTCCTTGTTTCAGCTTTTTACATTTTTATTTTGATCCCCACGACTTTTATTATATTTTTACTTATTTGAAGACATGTAATAAGGCCTAAAAACTTGTATTAAGGCCATCTAATTTTTATGCTTCTTTACTAATTAGTTATGGCAACTTAGGGCCTATAAATTCCCCATTATAACCTCTTTTGTAATTGATTTTAGATTTCAAAGATTGAATAGAGTGTTGAACTCTTGGAGAGGAGAATTCCTCCTTAGTTCTTCCTTTCAAGACCAAGCAAATGAATTAGACCCATCTTTGTTTAGAATCTCTAAAATCCTTGAGTTAATACAACTTATTTCTTCATATTAGGTATTGGGTAAATTTATTCTTACCTAACATTCTTGTTGCAAAAACTAGAAGGGTGTCTACTTTTCTCCATCTCATATGTTCTTGAATTCTTTGTAGATTTAAGGGTGTTTGGTATTAAAGTTGTTGGTCAAATCCTATTAGAATTTAGGTTCTAATTATTCATTCACCTAGGGGTCTTATTTTGTGGGTATTTTGGTAGAGAATTTGGTGACCAATTCTTGGGTCTTTGTTTTTTATCACGAGGGGGGCTTTCGAGCTCATATCATCCACTAATTTATGATTTTTTAAAGTTACTTTTCTTTTCAAAATATAAGTATTTTATTGATTTTAATTGTTATCAATGATATATTATATTGACAAGATTTTTATATTACCCTTATTTCATTTAAAAATTTCACTGGCCCATATCCGACATATACGCATATCCCGATAATCGTGCGAGACTTATGATTTCAAGAATTTGGGGTAAGCAATTGCCGAATATTATTTATTTCCTAATTACTATGTTATATATTAATCACAATTCTTAATCATGATCATGCAAAAATATTTCCAGTGAAAGGCTGAGTACACTAACCAAATTCAATCTATTTGGGAAAAGAAGAGTCGGACGAGATTTATTTGATCTATTTGGGAAAAGAAGTGTCAGACGAGATTTTCAGACATAATGTCTAGGCTGAGGAAAAGGGATGGTGGGGCATGTCCTCATTGGATAGAGGCTTAGTATTGGAATGACATTTGTCAGTATTGGAGTTCAGAGAAGTATCAGAAGCTTTCAGCCATCAACAAAAAGAATCGAGGACATAGGTGCATCCATACTGAAGGGTCTATCTCATTCACAGAACACGAGGACCATTTGATAGTTTTATTTTCACTTAACTATTTATTTCCTAAATTGTTTTGAAACGAATTTATATAATATTGTAATAATTGTGTTTTGTTAATATGAATGTAGCAGGCAAATGAGGGGAGTTCTTTCAGCTATACAGACATGTTTGAGACATTGCATGTCTTTCAGAGTGGGCCACAAAAGGGCCAGTTTGTTAGTGATTGATCTTGCCAGACTTTGGTAGTAAATAGATTAAATATGTTGAAATTTCTTTATATTTCGTGGAATTTGTATTTTAGTTTGGCATCTATCACTGGCGATTCCTGTCTTTTTTTAGGATGATATGAGAAATCTCATACAGAGCACTACCCAGTTCGAATCTAGTGTCTCAATATACTCAGTTGTTCCTCTTGATGAAAAGACCATGTTTGTAAAGACACAAGGTGGGTTCAAAAGGGACCGATTTTATAGGTTAGGCTCAGAGGCTGCACAGGTTCAATCTAGGTTGTTTCAGAGTGGAGTGCAGACATCTACCACTATATTGCTGATATCGGGCATCTAATAGAGCAGAGAGTACAACAGGCTAAGCGGAGGTTCAATCGATAAATAGACTTATACCGGGACTTCATGAAGCAGCAGCAATCTACATTTGGTGGTTAAGATAGTAGTTATGTTGGACAAGGTGGGTGTTCCTGCACTATCTACGTCATCCATAGAGGAGATAGAAGCTCACATAGTAGCTACTAATACTGAAGATGATGACCCCAATGCCGATGATGGATTTGATCTAACTGATGAGCACCCAAGCCCACGTAGGGGCTCTGATTCTCCTCCCACCCCCTTCTGTAGCTGCTCCTTCATTAGCTATATAGACTTTGTTTATTTATTTTTATGATCTTTATACATTGATACTTATTTCTATAAACTATTTTACTTTTTTAGATACTTAGTATGTATTTATATTATACTCAGTTTTAGTATTTTAATTATATTTAGGTATGGTTAGTTTCAGTTTTTAAATTATTTTTGGGGTTATAAACACAATTTTGGCATTTGTTTGTGTGTTTGAGAATTGATTCACAAGGAGCTGATAAATTTTTAAAAATGCAAAAACGGGAAAAATAAAAAAATTCCTCGCAATTTATAACGAATTAGCGAGGGCTATCTAAATATGGAAAAAAAAATATCGTTACAAAACCCTCACAAATTGTGACGATTTTGCGAGAACTAGGCCAAAATCCCTCGCAAATTGCAACGATTTTACAAGGACCACGATAGGATTAAAATATCCCCCAGAAAATCCTCGCAAATTATGAAGATTTTGCGAGGGTCATCAATATATCCCTTGCTAAACCCTTGCAAATTGTGACGATTTTGCAAGGGCCACGAGTTAGAGAAAAACCCCTTGCAAAACGCTTGCAATTGGCCATGATTTTGCGAGGGCAACAATTTAGGGTCAAAAAATCCCTCACAAATTGTGATGATTTTACAAGGGCATAAAAAATATCTCTTGTAAAACCCTCGCAATTTGTGACTATTTTGCGAGGGCCACGAGTTGGGGTCAAAAGGTCCATCACAACACTCTCACCATTTGCGATGATTTTGCGAAGGCCATGATTTTGAGTCAAAAAATCCCTCGCAAAATCCTTACAATTTGAGACGATTTTGCGAGAGCTACTGGTTGGGGTTAAAAGGTCCCTCGCAAAACCCTCGCAATTTGCGACGATTTTGTGAGGGCCATGGTTTGGGGTGAAAAATTCCCTCACAAATTGCGACTATTTTGCGAAGGCTACTGGTTGGGGACAAAAAATCCCTCGCAAAATCCTTGTAATTTGAGACGATTTTATGAGGGCCACGGGTTGGGGTCTAAAGGTCCCCAACAAAATCTTCGCAATTTGCGACGATTTTGCGAATGCCACAATTGAAAATTTCCCTCGTAAAACCCTCACAAATTGCAACTATTTTGCGAGGGCCACTGGTTGAGGACAAAAAATCCTTTGCAAAAACATTGCAAATTGCGACGATTTTGCGTGGGCTACATTTTGGAGACAAAAAATCCCTCACAAAACCCTCGCAATTTGCAACGATTTTGCAAGGGCTAGTTTTTTAGGTAAAAAATCCCTTACAAAACCATCGCAAGTTGCGATGATTTTCTAGGGGCAAAATTCTTTAATGTAGGAAAACCATCGCAAAACCGTTGCAATTTGCGAGGGTTTTGCGACGGCCTTTTATGCATTTTGCCGTAAAACCGTAGCAAATTTTCTATCTCGTTGATCTTTGACCAAAAATTACTCATCGTTCTGCCCTCGTAAAAACCTCACAAATTGTGATGGTTATATCTAACCCTCACAAAAACCGTTACAAATTGCGACAATTTATACTAACCCTCGCAAATTGCGACGCCATTTTTTGCAATGGCCAAAATCGTTGCTGACCTCATTTATAACGGTTTTGCAATGGTTTTCGCTGTCGTAAAAATTGAAATTTCCTATAGTGTTGTGTGTGTATGTGTGCGTGAGAGAGAGAGAGAGAGAGATGTGCAGATTTTCTTTTCCTCTTATCTAGCAAAACACCAAAATTCCAACCAAAGATCTTGCCTAATCACCTTTTGTTTAGTAATCCTATAGCTATACAGTTTTCCTTTTCCTTCTTCATGATGGCCGGAAGTTAGAGGAGGGAAATAAGGAAGGAAAATTCCTTTATGTTAGTAAGCAACTAATCTATCTTCCTTTTTCAGCCACAAAACCTACCTTACGCATTTCCTCCTCCAAAAATCCCAGCAATCACCTTATTCTTCTCTCCTCTCTTGCACAAACTACACCTTCAATCTAGCCAAAAGATTTCGGCTGCCTTTTCCCTTCTGCACACACGAACCCACTGTTTGGGCACACTTAGCGATAGCAGGCTTTGGCCTTCCCTTTCAGGCTAACATAACTGAAGAAATAGAGGAGAAACCCCATATCGCACTTGACCATTCTTTGGTTATAAACTTACAGCAGAAAAAAAAAATAGCACACTCCTCTCACCCTTTGGCTGCTAAAACCAAGACATATATACACACGAGGCATTTTATTCCTCTAAATTCTAGCAACACTGAAAACAGACCCTCATCAATTCTTTGCTTCTCCAAGGAGCCAAAACTCCACCCTTTCCTTGCATCCAAACTGAAGTCATTCAGCACTTACACATCACACACGCTTACTCTCGGATTTCTTCCTTAAATAACTCCCCAATTGTCTTCTCAAAATCAAACCCTTTCCTTTCTTCTACTAACCCATCAAGCAAAAAATCTGCTCTCCCTTCCCCTTCAAACAACCGAAACACTCTTGGGATATTGGATCTCCCTCTCCTTGCATTCTCGTCTTTAGAAAGAAGTTTATTACTCCACCACTCAAGGTAGCATAGTTGGATCTCCCTAGAGTAGGTCAAGACCACCCTTACTCAGCAAGGAACTCGTAGCCATTCTTCTTCTCCTTCCATGTTGAAAGGTAAGCTAGAAATTTTATTACCCCTTTCCCCTTGGAGTTCATGCCACTATTGTGACAGAACCATGTGATGTTTTACTTAGATGTTGGTTGGTTGCTGTTCCATTATGTGAAACCATGGGCGAAATTCAGTGCAGAATTTCGATTAGCATTATTGTTGTATGCGTGGGATGTTGTGGTTGCAGGTGTTGGGCAGTTGGATTACACTTAGCCACTGCTTCTAGATGTAATAAAATAGTACTAGGGAATTATATATTATTGTGTAATCAATCATATTATATTAGTTACAACAATCCTATGATTTGTTTGCTCATAGCGCTATATAGTTGTTAGCTAACCCAGTTATTAATTTAATTTCTTGGTTATGTAATTATCTATCTATATATTATTAATGTTGCTAAGATAATTATCTATTAGTATCTACTACTATTATTATTATTATTATTATTATTATTATTATTATTATTATTATTATTATTATTATTATTATTATTATTATTATTATTATTATTATTATTATTATTATTATTATTATTATTATTATTGTCATTAATATTGTTATCTGTTATAAAACTAGGGTAGTGTTAGAATAAATATACACACTACACACTAAGAAAACTCTAACTATTCTTTGCACAAGAATTTTTCTCTTTCTTTTCTCTCACAATTTTCTCTAATCTTTCTTTCACTAATCTTTCTTTCACAAAATAATGGTGTATTACAAGCTTAGAGAATAGCTCTATTTATAGAGCTCTAATTAGTGGAATACATCATGACATACATCATCTTCCACTAATCTCAATTAGTGGTGTCTCTACTAAATGGTGGACATCCATAAAAATCTTCTATAATAATTCACATAAATCCATAATTAGTGGAGCCTCCACTAATTAATAAAGATTCCAATAATTCATAACACTCCCCCTTGGATGTCCATCCATTACATAAAGAATATGTCTCGTTAAAACCTTACTAGATAAAAACCCAGTGGGAAAAAAAATCTAGTGAAGGAAAAAGAGTACACTATTCTATATGTCTATTTATTACTCCCCCTGATGAGATGATTCCTTTAAATCTTTAAACCGACGCATACCGATTTTATATCTCAACTTCTCAAATGTTGCAGTCGGTAAAGTCTTCGTGAAAATATCTGTGAGGTTATCACATGACCGAATTTGTAGCACATCAATTTCACATTTCTTCTGGAGTTCATGAGTAAAGAAGAATTTTGGTGAAATATGTTTTGTCCAATCTCCTTTAATATATCCTCCTCGTAATTGAGCTATGCAAGCTGCATTGTCTTCATAAAGAGGAGTTGGAATATCTTTGATTGATGATAATCCACAACTTTCTCGGATATAATGAATCATGGATCTTAGCCATACACATTCTCGACTTGCTTTATGAATGGCTATAATTTCAGCATGATTTGAAGAAGTAGCTGCTATATATTGTTTCGTAGAACGCCATGATATAGCAGTATTTCCACATGTAAATAGATAGCCCGTTTGAGAACGTGTTTTTTGTTATGAATTATTAGAATTCCATTAATTAGTGGAGGCTCCACTAATTATGGATTTATGTGAATTATTAGAAGATTTTTATGGATGTCCACCATTTAGTGGAGACACCATTAATTGAGATTAGTTGAAGATGATGTATGCCATGATGTATTTCACTAATTAGAGCTCTATAAATAGAGCTATTCTCTAAGCTTGTAATACACCATCATTTTGTGAAAGAAAGATTAGTGAAAGAAAGATTAGAGAAAGAATTGTGAGAGAAAGAAAGAGAGAAGTTTGAAGAGAAATTCTTGTGCAAAGAATAGTTAGAATTTTCTTAGTGTGTAGTGTGTAGATTTTATTCTAACACTACCCTAATTTTATAACACGTTATCGCACGAGTCTCTACCGGTACAAAAGCCGAAGACTAAGCACGAGTTTCTCGCCGTTACCAAAGCCGTAAGACATGTACGCATTTATTGATCTCTATGGCTAACATCGCAAAACTCGAATTTGTAGCCCTTGATATTTCCGGAACAAATTATATGTCATGGGTTCTCGATGCGTAAATGCATCTAAATGTCGAAGGCCTTAGTGAAACTATTCAAGCAAATAATAGTGCATCTCGCACAACACAAGGCTAAAGCTTTGATTTTTATTCGTCGTCATCTCGATGAAAATTTGAAAATGGAATATCTTACCGAAAAAGATCCATATGGCCTGTGGGTAAATTTAAAAGAAAGATTTGACCACCCGAAGATGGTCGTACTACCTACCGCACGCGTATGAATGGTTGCACCCGAGGTTGCAAGATTTTAAAACCGTGAATGAATATAGCTCCGCAATGTATAAAATTACATCTCAATTAAAATTATGCGGAGAAAAAGTGACTCGATGAAGATATGTTGGAGAAGACATTCTCCACCTTTCATGCCTCGAATATTGTCCCGCAAAGAACAATATCGAGAAAAGGGGTATACAAAATTTACAGATTTAATTATCGCCCTCCTCATTGCAGTAGAAAAATAATGAGTTATTATTGAGAAATCATGAAGCCGCACTCAACCGCTCTACAAAGACTCCCGTAAGTGAATGTCGTTGGCTCCAGCAGAAGCTCATCGTTATAGTCGTAGTTGTGGCAAGTGGCCGTGGTTATGGTCATGGACACACTCGATATTTCCCTTATCACGTAGAAATACCGCCACCCGAAGTGGAACGTAAAAGATAATAAGGGAAAAAGATATTTCCATTAATAATAAGCATCACATCTTTTATTCATAGCACTAGTGTTCATATGAACTTAATGATACATGCTTATAGTTGCTCTTTTGTAATTGAGCCGACAAATGTAAGATGAAGGTTTGTAATTGTTCTTTTTCAATATTTACATTAGAGGACGACAAACAATTAGTAATTATGGACTTCAACTCCTCTTTTTCGACATCCTCCTCCTTTTCTTTCCCTTTGAGCCAAAGATCGAGACTAGCAGCAGTAAGTAGCCGTAAAATTATCGCGAAATGAGTCTTGAGATTTTATGATCTCCTTAAGTTTATTATATTTCTTATTATATTTGGCCTTGAAACATGCTTGTCTCAATTCTCGTGTTTGGTCCTCTAACCGCGTATTAGGACTTTCTTCCACCAACCGTTTTTCACATTCCAAGCATCGCAATGGCTTCTTGTAATTTCTTCTCACCCATATGTCCTCCTTCTTCTTTATTTTGCATATCCCGTAAATCGAAGTGATATCATCGGTTATTTACTTATAAATCTTTCATAGTTTCATACTTACAAATTATAAGTATGTATGAGAGAGAACCCGAACATTCTTGATTATGGTCTCCAAGCTCACCAATTTCCCGTGAGGCCATCGACGAATTCCTAACTCCCTACATCTTTTCTTGAGACTGGTTATGCCAATATTCAGCTTCTTTGGCCGCGCTTTTGATTGGTAGGTAAAAGTACCGCGAAATTGTTTCTCTTGATAGTGTCTCGGGAGTTATTGCCCTTCTTCTCTCTCTCGCCTCTTAATCATCTTCTTCTCCCCAGGAATTTTGTCTCGCAATAATATCTTGAACTTCGATATTATGCATTTCATGAGTACTTACTCCGACTTCGTTGCCAAGACCACTCATTATTTCTCCTAGAAAAAGAAAATAATATCGCAAAGGTAATACCATTCAAAATCCATGTTTAAATGTATAATAACCTCGAAACATATTATGGCTTTGTTCAAAATCCATTAGAGAGTAGAAAGGATCATGCACAAGCATATCCTCATTCAAAGGAATAGCATCAAGAAGAACAAGATCAAAAGCAGCCTCTTGTAGGGGCAGCATCAACTTGGTCCAAAGCGGTATGTTCAAAACTTCCACCGATTTACATCAAAAACAAACCAAAAGAGAGTTTAATTTCATTATCAAGCACACTAAAAACAAATGGAAGCCATCAAAGGTATCTCACCCGAAATTAGGAGGAAGTGGTTGGTTTGGAAAGGAAAACATATCAAAATCTTCTCGCGTTCGAATTAGGCGTAGCTGTTGGTTTGGAAAGGAAAACATATCAAAATCTTCTCGTGTTCGAATTAGGCAAAAGCGGTTGGTTTGGAAATGAAAATACATCAACATCTCGTCGCGTAAACTAAGTCAAAATTTGACCATGTCTCAAATGAATTACGAGTCTCCATATCTCGCTTTGTGATTTTTGTTTTTGATGTTTACTAATGACTCGATAACCGAGATATATATCGATACATATATATATATATATATATATATATATCTCGTATGAAGAAGAAGAAGAGGTAGATGGTAGGTAGAGGGTCTGGAGGAGAAGAAAAGACAAGAGAGGAAGATGAAAAGTCTGGCACGGGAAGAGTGAAAAAAAATAGATATTTTTCTTGGCATTTCCCGCTTGTCATCATTTTCTTATATTTATTTTCTTATTCTCTTATGAAATCATTATTCCCTAAATTAAGGGGAGAACAGTAAACAAGACAAGAAAGATCGTGATTGGACAACATCATTAAATTATCTTGATCCGCATACAAGCGCATGTGAACTTGAAGTTCAAAAGATAATTCATTTGTAAAGCATTGCAAATCAAATGCCGTACGCTTTTGTTGACTCTAGAAGAGTAACAAAATCGCATATGCCAGCCTATAAATGCTCCTATTCGAATTGAAGTTCCAAAGCAGAACAAAATATTATACCTATAGTCGCCGAGCCAAAAGCATGCCGTAAGCATGGCCGACCTCTTGGTTCTAAAGATAAAAATCCTCGAAAGAAAAGAGGATTAAATGATCCGTAAGATCATATTGAAGAAAAGAATGATAAAGACCAAGAGAGAACCGATGACAAAGAAC